>JALIZH010016001.1:0-93463 GCA_030522465.1 Rhipicephalus appendiculatus | reverse complement strand
TTTCAAAGATTTTGCGGCAGTTCAGGTTGTAAAACTCAGGACTTACCTCCTCAGCACATCCAGTGCAGCTACAGTTTGCTACGTCTCACGGGAATGTAACAGAAACGTGTGCAAAGGGGATTCTAATATATAGGTGTGTGCTGATTCTTCGCTACAAAATGCCACAAACGTTATACGGGGAAAACGTATGAGTGGGGAACGTATAAGCGGTGTTCTACTGTACTTGTGGGCACTCTGGCTATAAAAGTGTCGAAGTGCTGTTCAGTATGAAGATACTTTTGAAACATGCATATGGGTACTATATACGGGTGTAACTAACAGCTAAGGTGGCCAAGCCAGCATTGTGTTAATGCGACATTTAACATATTCCAATGCTAGTCTTGTAATGTGGACACCTGGGACTTTGGTTAAGGCTTGAGACTGCTTCGTGATGCCACAACTGCTCATAATAAGATGAAGGCTACACTTATTTTGATATTTGATACCTTCATTCACTGAAGCACCGAGGCGTCTTGTATTTACTCTGTAACAGACACGTTTGTGTTATCTTTCTTTACACAGCTTTGTTAAAGGTTGTGTGTGCCAATAATAAAAAACATTTTCAAAACTTCTGTTGATTGTGTTCCATTTGTTGGTGGCTTAGGCTCGAGAGATATTCGGTTCTCACATACCATGCCATGTCTTCTGATGCCAATTATATTCGAAACTGACCACTAATGTTCAAATTCAGGAATGTAGGCAATGCAGTAGTAGAGAAAGTATACATTGCATTAGCTGAATAAGAAAGAAGCGCCAGGCCTGCGTGGAACACACAACAGAGTCACAGCAAAATCTGGAAGAGCAGCCTTCCTAGAGCCTGTTATAAACTCTCTTGCGGTAACTACAACAAGTACATTGGCAAGGTACCCATTACGCCATAAATCATAATTTTTTAGAAGTATGGAAGCACCCACTGTGCCATTATTTCGTCATTCTGCAGAGAAGCCAGGTATCCGCTACACATCTGTAAGGCACTATGTGCACTTTATTCATGCTGCGGCTCATGACAATGAAGAATTATGGCAGAGTCATTTGTAATGGGTTGGAAGCTTTAAACGATCCACAAATTACCCATTTTGCATTTTGTGCAATGCCTGGTTGTTATTTTGCCCTTCTACCAAGCTATATTAACCATGTTAACTTGATTTCCTTGCCCATAGCGTTTCAAGCACCCGTCATGGCCCTGTGGTAGAATGCTCGACTGCCACGCAGACGGCCCGGGTTCAAATCCCATTTGATGCCTGGATATTTTTTAGGGGCAAAGCGCACCCTAGGGTCGAGGCTTGTCCGTTGTCCGGCGATGATCGATGACGCTGATGATGATGAAGAATAAGCGCGTTCTGGACCACACATTCTCTTTCTGCCATCACGGCACAGCACATGCAACGATGACACTGATCACGATGAAGAATAAGTGCGTTCCAGACCACACATTCTCTTTCTGCCATCACGGCACAGCAATGCAAGGTACCCACTATACATCATGATGATGACGATGAATAAGCGCGTTCCAGACCACACATTCTCTTTCTGCCATGGATGAAAACGATCGTGAAAGCACTCTTGCCCACGAAAGGCAAAGTTTTCGCCAACGCCGACAACAAGCTGATACTCCGGAGGCGCAGAGCACGTCATGCAGCGGCTCAATGTCTACGAGACAGCATGCTACCCCAGAGGCGAGAGCTCAGGAAGCAGCGCAAAACGGCAACGCCGACAACAAGCGCTACTCCGGGGTTGAGGGCATCGGGAAGTGGCGGCTCAATGGCAAAAACACATTGTATATACTGTACACACGTGTTGTCGCTCATTTACACGCAAGTGGGCAATGTCATGGGTGATTTACGATAAGAACGATCCCCAGTGCTTTTTTTTTCTTATTTTGCGCAACAGCAGTTACAAACACCAGCAACAATGGCGGACAACTACATCACCGAAAATCGGCTGTTGTTGTGATCTCATAACAGCTTTTGCTATAAAAAAATAGAAAATCGCGCAGATACCTGCGAGAACTGGTGCAAGCTATGCTTCTGTAAACAGACAAGACAAAACTTCGCGTCGCGTCCCGATAAGATGCTCCAGGAGACCTGGGCAATGAATGCACCCCTCAACTATCACCCGAGGTGGACAAAGTGCAACACGATGAGAACACCGACTGAAGCATCCGAGTCATTGGACACCACAAAGCTCTCGTGTGAGCATGTACATCTTGTGGAAACTGGCACACGCTATGATACGTGCACAAGCCAATCGTATCAACAAATTGGGGCTGAAATGAGAGAACCGTGCATTTTCTCCGAGACACCAAGTGCAGTATCACCGAATACTTTATCATTTTCATTTTGTGCATGTGCACTAATCGTGTGAAAGTTCAAGATTACCGAGTAGATGAGGCATGCGTCTTGTTTCTAACTCAGAGTTGCCAAATGCTGCCAAGCTAAGGCAAATAATCATCCCAAAAGAAGCACAAAGAAAAGTGGGACAGCTTTTGCAAATCCCTAAAGAAGTAGAAATTTAATAATGTTTCTTCCTCATTTCCTAATTTTAATAAAATGTTGTTCCATTGTGAAGGGAAGGTAAAAGGGTAACAATTATATTGTACAGCGAAAATATGCACAAATATGAAAGAAAGCACATATCTGTATTTACTAGGCTTGTGCGAATAGTGAATTTTAGGCTCGCTTTCGAATTCGAAGCGAATAGTTATTTTGGTCGAATAATTTCGAATCGAATTCGAATAGTATATATCACATATTATAAAGAAAAATGGGCATATTTGTCATGACCTAACTAACCTGCACAATATTAAAAAAAAATTGTGACAAGGTCTGTGCAAATGCCATTTTCTTGCTTCAAGAGAGAGAGAGAATAAAAAGAGAGAAAGGCAGGGAGGTCATCCAGAAGTGAGGCATCCGGTTTGCTACCCTGCACTAAGGGGAGGGGAAAGGGAAAAGAAAGATGGAAAAGGAAAGCACACAGAATAGACGCGCTAATAAAAAAAAGGTGGGGGGTGCTATAGCCTATATAATAGGCCACTGCTTCAAGGGATGTGGAAACAACTTTGAATAGTAGCATGGTAGAATGCTAGTGATAACCTGTAAAACATGTAACGTTTGAAAATTTACTATACCTAGAGCATATAAGCCGGTAAAACAAGCTTTTAAACTTAAAAAAACGAATCTATGTGAGGGTAATCTCTTCATTTAACCGTGAAGTGGGGCTTCGTGGCAGTGCGGATTTCCCCTTGATACGTGTTTTCACGGCTTCGCACCCCTCCACTGCAGTGAAACCACCTTTACAGAGGGTTACATGCAGGACTTAAATAAACCTGGAAAGGTGCTTTCGATGCCTCCGCTTAGCACCCTTTCACTGCAGTGAAACTACCTTTACAGGGGGGTTACATGTGGATTAATATGCATCTATTCATTCGTTTCGAATACTTCGAAATTTTCAATAATTTAAATTCGAATCGAAGCGAATTCGAATACTGCACTATTGCGTTCGAATATTCGCAGCGTTCGAATATTCGCACAAGCCTAGTATTTACTTTTTAACATGGGGTCGTCTCCGCTATGTTCATAGCACCTTTGCCAGTGCATAAAAAACGTCACCTGATGACGCCCCTGACGCATATTTGATTTCAACGCTCAACTATACAGTCATCGACAAACTGGCTGTTGGTAAAGGTCAACGTGATGAGCACTAATATAACTGTATTTGCAGAAAAAACATGGAATATGCCCAAAAAGAAAAAAAATGTGACAAGCGACTGTAAAATTCTTCAAGCAACTCAATGAACAAAGCAGACCCAAATCCATATGTTGTAAGTGGAACTGGCAACTCTGGTCTAACTTAACCACCATGCTCAGAACCCTCATGCCCATGCCACAGGCAAGCTTGTGGCATGCAGAACCCTAGCACTGGGGAGTCTTGAATCAAAACTCATGGGTTTCACTGCTTGAGAAGCTGAATTAGAACATGGCCGTTCCAGACTAACCACCAGTACCCCTTATCACACATACATAATTTAATATCCACAGGTTGGAGGTTCTAATTGTTTTGTAACTGATACTCAAGCGTCTCAGACTGGTTGTGGTTAAACTTCACTACAGCAACAGTGAAACGCGAGCACACCAACCAACAGTCAGCTTCATACAAAATCAAAAGTTACTCAGAAATGACAGACTGTGCAAATTGGCAATTTATTCAATAGATACTGCGACAGTTTAGTGACAGTCATGTAAACACATGCTCAATTGGTTACTCGTCATCTAAAAGCATTCACCAGGGCAATAAAACTTTTAGGGAATTCTATTGATATGTGGTTCTCAAAGGTATCAAAACATTCGATGTGACACTAGGGGGGGTATCATTATATCAGTCTAAATGAGCAGGCCACTTTTTTTTAATTTAATTTTGTCCATGTTTGATAAAAAGAACTTCTGAACTTCATGCTTTTCCCTGAAACTGCATGCCAGTGTAACAGCAGCGTAGCCACAATTCAAGCAGTGTAAGTTTAAACATCATGAAGGATATATCAAATGTGTATATCATGGCACTGCTAGTAGTTGGTGGGAGAACAAGTGCTTGATATTTTTTAGGTAGGTTGCATGAACACCATTAAAGGGGCCCAGGAATAGTTAATAAACAAAGAAAAATCTGCTCAAGTTGCTGATAGCTAGAGTGAAATCTGTGTCTACTGTTCCAACGCTTGCTCGCGTCACAGGAATGCATAGGTTTGTGCCAGCTGATTTCAACTTACTGATATGACCTTCTAGTCTACACGTGTTTTTGTAAACATTCTTGAACAAGATGATAATTTTACAGATTCATTTAGGTGGCGCGAGGCTTTTATACCATGGGACCAACAATGCAGCCTTCCAAAGTTGAGTGGTGCGACCGAGAGTTGTGAAGCATCATTGCACACTAACATGCTTTGCACCTTCTACGAGACGGCCAGTGGAACAAAAAGCCTTTCGGAGAAAAAAGTAGAGGCCTGTCAGCTTTTGTTGGCAGCAACGAGCTCCGCAACGAGCAGCTGACATTCGCTCTTTTTGAGACAGGCTGCGCATTGTGAACAAAGAGAAAAGCGAAACATTGTTCAAACAATTCCTGCAGTCATGCAAATGGAATTTTTGCTTTCGGCTTAAAGTAACAGAGCTGTCGTAAAGCAAGTGCCTAACGGAACTTTCAAAATTTCACCGCTGTGGCTAAAAAAGTTGAGGGCAATGAACACAAATATTGTGTTCTTTTTCATGCCAATGCACAGTGCACACAGTAGGTCCATTCGATTCACCTTACACATTGTGGATTAGTTCCCGCCACTTCACTGGTAGTCCCACATTGGCACAGAATAAGCTTGCCATGTTCAGCACGGTGGCCATGCCCCTTAGCTTACAATTCCAAAGAATTCCAAGAAGTGCTGTGAATTTATTTTGCATAAGGTCTCTTCACCAAGCGCAAAACGAATGGCAAGTTACAATCACCACTAACACGCACTGCAGAAACAAATAACAAAGCGCAGTTCTCCCAGGCTAATGCAAAATGTGCAAGCAATTCGAATGGGCCTTCTGAAAGCATGTAAAAGAAAACCCGTCATACGAATTCTCACCATCTACCATTTTGCACCGTTGTTAAGTGTCCTATAAAATGTGGGACGAGTTTCTCACGGTATGCTTTCCCTTTCACTGTGCGAGTCACAACAAGCTGTCGTAGCAGATGCGGCAAACGACCATGTCGTTCATTCGGGCACAATTGTGACTGTGTCGTATGTACATCAGCGGTTGTCTTGAGCCTTGAAAATCCGAGACGATGCCACTACCAGCACGCACTGTAAGTTCTCACTTCTCACGAACCAGCACACCCTTGGGCACCAATCGCGGCAGCGTCTCTGTCATACCCTGCAAAAATATAAGTGGCATGAAATATGTCGCCTTCATTACACTCTGGCTCTGCGCAAAGCCATCACCAATGTCTTATACACACCATACTCAAACAGAATAGAGTAGAACCCCTTTATAGAAGACATGCACCTGTGAGTAACTCTTGCCCTTTATACGAGGTGTCTCTTATAAGCAGGGTACCATGTTCTCATCTTCTGATCAACCCCTATTTCAATGCACACTGCTGTCTCTTATACCCAGTTGTCTCTTACATCAGTGTCTCTTATAAAGGGGTTTAACTGTATACAAAACAACTACATCTACCATCATAATTGCCCTCGCTCTTATTTCTTCGACAAGCTGAAACAAACAGCAAAAATGGGAGCTTTAGAAAAGTGCTTCAGGCTCCTGCGCAGTACCACACGACACTATGAGAAAAACTGCATCAAACAGGCACCTAAAAGTCAGGAATGATAACTAAATATAAAAAAAGTCACAGTTTCGCCCCAAGGCGAAGCAATGAATGCGATAGCAACAAATTGGAATGCCAAGCGACGAATGGCAAGCAGATTGAAACGTGCAGCGCTGCTCACGCACACATGATGCACGAAAACAACACGCACAGGACGAAAGCGAACTAAAAACACAGCTCGACACTTAACGCGCTGCTCAAACAAAAACGACGCACGAAACGTATTCACAGGTACAGACGAGCGCGAACTAACAAGTGTCACAGTTGTTACTTCGCTGTGTTTGAAAAGCGTGCTCTTTTCGCAAAGCGGGGGACTGCAGCGAGCGATGTGACCTTCGCGCGCCCGCTAACTACAACGCTATCGTTCCGGCGAGAGCCCCATTCTCCGCCACCACGAGATAAGCGCACACACGCACGGGCATCTACCCCCCCCCCTTTTCGGGTAAAGTGCGCGCCGGAGAGCTAGGAGCGCCTGAGAGCGCGCGTCGCGACAAATGGGTAAGCCCCGCCGAGTGCAGCCTTTGCGCCATCTCGCTGGTAATGCTGAAAACACGCTGAAAACTCGCTGTATATAAATAGCTCGCCGTTTGAACGTTGAAGAACGTTTGCCTTTGTGGCTGAGCGGTTAGCGCCGCGCGCTGCAGAGCGAGAGGTCCCTGGTTCGATGCCGCGCGTCGGAAACATTTTTCTGAATTATTTTTCTTTGAGGTTTTTATAAATATATAGATACATATACATATACGGGACATGACGGCGACGCCAACGCCGACTGCGAAAACCAGCCGAGAGTGTCCATATAATTGCTATCGCAATAAAATCGCCGAGGCCAGAGACCCAAACAATTCCTTGCAATGTACTGTTTTCTACTGAAATCAACAAAGAATTAACGAATTATAAATGCGCCTCAGCGAGGTGGGAACACACCCATGTTATTCTACATACGAGCCAACTGCAAAGGCGTCTTACCTCTTTACCACCTGGACAACGTCCTCGTCATTTAATACATGCTCCTTGCCCACTTTCTGTGGATTGTGCTTCACCGAGGAACCCCACACCAAGGCACTGCACAGAGAGAGATCAAAGAATGCGGTGGAAAACTTTTTCCATCACAGAAACCTGTGCCACGATGTGCCATTTTAAGCGACAGCAACGGCGCAGTTGCTTCAAAGGGGCCCAGCAACACTTTTTGAGCATGGCCTAGAAAATGCTACCAATCAGCAGTCGAGCCTCCCGAGAACATGCGAGCCGGAACATTATAGCAAAGCACGCAGGCCTGGAATTTACAAATTAATTTTCAAAGTAGGCTAGAAATCGCTCGCTCATTTCTCAACAAACGATGGTATAAACCAAAATGATTGCACCACAAAGCCTACGGCCATTGGCCGATTTGAACATTGAGAGCTGCATAGTTAGCGCCACAGGCGTGCACACGAGGGGGGGGCAGAGGGGGCGGCCGCCCCCTAGTCACCTAAGTAGGGAGGACGCAAAGTCTACCCCATGCATCGACTTAGTAGGGAGGGGGGGGGGCGCTGCGACAAACCTTCGCCCCCCCTGACGGGGGAACCCTGCGCACGCGTATGGTTAGCGCAGCCCCAGCAGGATGCCGCGAATGTGCCCACACTGAACTTTATAAGTGCTGGAATTACACACAGTACAGAATTTAAAGGTAAACATATTTGACAGAAATCTGTCTGGCTGGGTGAAATTATAAGAATAAAAAGGCTCTCCGGCCAAGTTTGGTTTTTAGTGTTTGAATTTTACACAAGCGCGTTTTTTAAAATTATACCAGTGCGCTCGCGAACACACTAAAAGTAAGGTATGCGTTGAAAGAAAAAAAAAGAAAAGAGAATCCTCAAAGTCATGATGCGTGCTCATGAACGGACATACCGTATTTACACGAATTAAGTCGACTCCAATGTAGGTCGACCCCCCCCAAAAATCGCTCGGCAAAAAAACTCTAGTTTTGGTTTTGATTCTATGTCGACCCCCCAACTTGGATTGTCAAATTTGAAAAAAATGGGTCGACCTATATTCGTGTAAATACGGTACTTCTTGGCCCCTTGACAACCCCACCAGCGTAGCTTTCAGCGCACTCGCTAGTACGAAAGGGAGAGAAAGTGCTTAAAGGCGTGTGACAAATCCACGTAACTGTGCTCCTACTTGACGAAATCTCGAAATTTTTGCGGCAGACGGTTTGTGAGGCAATAAACTCCTTTAATGAAGCCGTTTGGTGACTACCTGGAAAGGTGTTGCAAAGGGCCCCTTTAAAGTTCCCTTCTACTATACTCCATCTCAGACGTTCCCTTCAGCAACTGTGAAGGCTACAGGGCTCCTTAGCCAATAGAAAGGGCGATTAGCCCCTCCACATGTATTCATCCGCGTCGCGTCGTCTGCTCGGCCGCTTGACGTCTGCTCACATGCACAAGGCAAGTAAAGTGAACAGACAGCATCGCCGTAAAAGAAAATGGCTGCACCCATCGCAGCTGGTGCCCTCCGCTTCAAATTTATCAAGTCGTCATCGTGCGCTGTGTGACCCTAAAGTTACAAACTGACAATTGTATTTGGGTTTAGGTTAATGTGCTGATGCTTCGACAGCAATGTATTCGTGACTAGTATATTGCGCTAATTCCAAGAACCATTATCAAATTCTCGGCACGGTAGGCTTGGCAGCCTGCAGGTGTGGCTGAACAAACAGCTGATCTCGCAAATAAAGAAAAAATGAACCTGATACTTTGTCCTCAACATGAGATGGCACAAAGCGGTGGCTTATTTCACCATTTATTTGTTGCTGCCAGTACAGTGAACGAATAGCAAGCGCAAGTTCAGATCGAGGCGGGCAGTCGCATCTGCACGGACGCTGCCATGTTGATCTGTAACCACAGCTACCGGCGGTTACTGATACATTAATTAAAGGCACACGACATCAATGCGAAGAAGAATAAAAATATCACACATCGATGTGATGTAACATGTGCCCAGCAACCGCAAATGTCTCAGCCCTGCCAGATCGAAGGTAATTAAATCTGAAATTATGTTTTGCTGTGAATGCGTGTGGCTTGCTTACATCCCCATAAACCTTGGTAGTGCTGAACGTTAGTGGTGAGATGGAGTATAGAAAGCAGGTGAGAGAGCAAATAATTACCACTTGAACTCCTTCATAATGGTGCGGTGCAGCTTGTTACAGAAGTCTTCCACCGTTTTTCTATCCTGGCTTAGAATGACCGGTGCTTCATAGTCTGGTAGCTGCCCTTTTGGTTTGGTGTATCTGTGGTGGAGAAAACGCCATTCATCACATCCAATCTCGTGATAGATAAGATAGGATGATGCAGAGAGATAATGTGAGGGGATAAGGCAACATGTTCAGCGCTGTACCAAAAATGAATGCGCTTGTGGAGACATCAGCATCTTTCACCATTCCACATGAAATTTAATTGGAGTTAAGCAACAATCTGAGAATTACAGCACACTTCCTTATTTGGCTATATGTAAAATACTGCTGAATACTTTCTGGTGACTGGTAATTTCACACTTCTGATTATTATTTTAACTTCTGCGCGGTCCCCTTTGAGTTTGATTCGTTGGTCGGCAACTGTACAGCTGCTGCTGCTACAATTACTACTACTACTACTACTACTACTACTAACAATATTACTGATGAAAGACCAATGCAGGGCACACTGCAGCTTTGTCAGAATGAAAGGACCTTAACCTTGTCAAGAGTAGTACAAAGCTTTGTTGTTCTTCCATTAGCAGATGACTTACATGCGTATAAGCTTCAGGTAAGACCAGGCCTTTTCCAAAAGGTCGTCGAAATTCCATTTATGATGAGCAGAGATGGGAACACAGTGGGGGGATCTTGTAGATGATGTCCAGTTCCTGGAGAAAAAGGTTGTTGTAAAGCAACAAAAATTCATAAGCCCTGCTCCTATCATGGAAATGGGGGGCAAGCACACAGATTTTTTTTTCTCTTTCTTTAGCGTTGCACTGGGCTGCCTCCTAATGTAAGCGTTCAGTTTTATTATGGGCAAGTGGCTGTTCCCGGAACACTGTTTTCGGGTTGAATCAGCTTGGCACCTTTCATGTTCTTTCTGGCATTCGACAGCCTCTAGAACAGCTCAATAAAAGGACCATCAGGCGATCGTAAAAACACACACAGGTTGGGAATTCAATTTTCTTGAGGTCAAAATTTTCCTGAAATGTGCAATTCCCTGATACTATATACCTTACGTCTCATCCAGCAGATCACTTTTAGCCCAGCAGCACGAAATATTTTAATGAAGCACTCGTAGCAAGTGTACTGCTTCCCAATTGTTTTTTTTTTTTTATATCGTCGGTAGAACACATCTGCACGCTTCAGTTCAGTTCACATTGCACGGCCTAGTGGTCAAGGCACTTGCTTTCGGAATGTTGGAACCCAGGTTCAAACCCCCGCCCCAGAAATTATTTAAGTTTTATTTATTATTTCTTCAGTGCGTGCCAGCTGTGGCTGAGGAGGGCCTTTGGGTGAGCGCGTCACATGTTTTTTGCTGCAGCCATGGGTTTTCTAGAACACCACCTCTTTCACAGGTCAGTGAATACAAGCTCCTCTTGAAAAATAAAAGAAAGATGTCTTTCAAATGGTGAGCAGAAATTCAAGGCACTTTTTTTTTACCCAGCACTGTTGCTGTGGAAACATTGAACAGTTAGCATAACAAACCAACGATTTAAGACTAGCTGTTTTGTTTGAAAAAACTCCATTCGTGGCCATCTGCCTTTGCCTAAAGATTACAGTACCGTGTCAATGGCCACATTTGTGTGATAATGAACCAGATTTTATAAGCGCGTGTGAAATGAGCAGCTTCATAATGCACCAGCATTATTATTTAGGACCAAGCTTCAAGGACGCCACTTTTCTTTTTTTTCCAATATTGCACATCAAAACAATGTGCCTCTGCACATAATATGAGACAGGAGAGACAAGTTCAACTTACTTCAACAGAAATTTGGTCGATCTTGTTGAGTACGTAGATGCATGGGATGTAGATGCGGTTCCCTTCAATCACGTCAATCAGGTCGTCAGAACTGGCGTCACATCGTAGCGTGATGTCGGCGTTGTGGATCTTGTATTCCGACAAAATGGTCTTCACTGTGTCCATGTCCAGCTCCGACTGGGGCACCTATAACCATTGCATCCGGAACAATAACAACAAAACGAGGGTTTGTGGAATAGTATGCATGCAATGTAAGGAAACTAATGCATATCTCCTACACACAAATCACTTTGTAGTTTAACATTGCAAAGTACCGTAAAAATCTGAGCAAGTGTCCCCACTCAGACAGCCTAAAACAGCACCACAATTCAAGATGATGGCAAAACTTTTCCCACCAGAAAGAAACTGAGTTCACATGGCCTTCCTCAGAAGTTTTCTGGCTCTCATCTGTGGCACGGCGCATTACAAGGATGACTTACAAGCACAAAAAACACAAAGGCAACGCAACCAGACAGTGGGCAGAATGGCATGAAAGCACCTCCGATAATGCGCCCATGCCACTGCAACAGCTATGAGCAACACACGAAACAAGAGACATTACTTTTTCTATGTGCACCATAATCTAAAATATGTCATAGATACCATCTTTGAATTGCAAATAAATATCTTAAAGGCTCACGGGAACCTGAAAACCGTCACAGGTGTCGTGCACCAAGTTTGGGGTGCAATCGTTACACAGGAAAGGAAAATAAAGTCAGGTTTCAGGCATAGGCGCTGAGAATTCAAGCTGATGAGCAGGACTGGATGTGATTCAAGCCGGCCAGCGTTACCTTGATACACATCACGCACTTCGCGATCACCCATATTCTGAACTGGTCGTCACCACACAGCATCGTGCACGTACGCTTTGAAGGCTCAAAGTTCCGGCTTTAACTAGCAAATGCTAACACATGCGTCATACAAGTAAATCGCAAAATGTGGGTCGTGACCACCATCAGGTTTTTCTTGCCCGTGGTCTCCGTGATTGCCGGAGCTATCTGGCCTCTCTTTTGCCTTTTGTTGTACACCGAGAAAGTGGACAAGCACGTATCCACATTTGCAGTACAGTAGACTCCCTTTAAGACAAACTTGAAGGGACCATGATCATTTGTTCGTCTTATCAGGAATTCGTTTTATCAGAAGTGCCCCCCAAAAAGGAAATGCTAACGTGCCAAGTGCATCCAAATATGTTACTTGGAAATGCTGAATGGTGTATACTTACAATGGGGTGGAAAGGAACAAGAAAAAGCATTTATTTGGCTCACCTTGATAAAAACAATGCATTCAAGTACAGCATTTACACTAATCTAACGAACACCCAGTTTCGCGACTTCATAATAAATGTGCTCATGAATAAATTGCTACCACATTTTAACAATAAAACTGTAGCGTGACCCTATTTTGATGATTAGAAAAAGAAAAAAGGGAGAGACAAAGCACGATTTTCCTTTAAAGAATGGAAAATTTATTCTGGCAGTTCACCTTCTTCAGTGAGCCTGTTTTACTGGCTTTGATATCACTTTTGGATACACCTCCATTGCATGCTGTTACCTTGACAAAGCCTATATATGCCGAGTTGCTTGAAGCCTGCAAGCTTTTCTTCGAGGTTCGGATATTTTCCTATTTTCAGCCTGAGGTAACTTTTTCTGATCGACGTGCAGCTAAAGATCTCCGTTTGGGCTACTCATGGTCACGAGCCTCGGGCATACAGAAATGACACGGCGCAGCTATACACCCAGAACACAGCGAGTTCAGTGTGTGCCGCCATAATAGGCAGCACGTCGCGCCACCTGTTGCATGCGCGGCGAAGCAACACCTGGAACTGCCAGGCTAGCAGACGCTCCGCAGTTCAAACGCGAAACCTCCCAGCCTGAGTATGGCTGTAAGCATGTCTCGCGCTTTTCCTCGCCTGGAAATTTGTGCTGTTTTCTTGTGAAACGTAGAGAAGACCTTCCTCGACGGTCCGGAATGTCTACAGCACGTGCATTGCTGACTGCGGAAGCAACTTTATCAGGTACGTACTATCGCGATGCAAAGAAACGTGAACGGCGGAAAGCGTGGCTTTCGACTCGGTCGAACTGCGACATGCCTTGACTGTCGCTAAGCAAAAGTTGTGCGTTCAGCCGGTGTCACCGTAGCGCTAGAATCCCGCTCTGGCTTGCGCTCATGCAGTGCATATGTATATCATTTGCCAGTCATGCCTGGCACTCGGAACCCACACACGCGGTGCACGCCGTGCGAAAGTGCCAGCCAGCGCAAGATGTAGTGCTGCGCCGGCTGAAAGCACAGATTCGCCTAGCGACAGTCAAGGCATGTCGCAGTTCGATCGAGTCGAAAGCCACGCTTTTCGCTGTTCACGTTTCTTTGCATTGCGACAGTACGCCGTTACATTTGTACTAAACGTGCGCAGTGTGCATGCGCGCGTGAGTCCTAATACCTCCTATTATTGGCATGCGGCCTGCGAAAGAGTACGAAAATGATTTGGTGCCGCATACTACAGGCATACTGCATGCAAATTACTGCTGTAAAGCGAAATAGCTGGCGTCACGTTTGAATACACGCAGTAAGTGTACTTACTCGTACACTTTTACTGGGCTTGTAGTTTTTCCTGTTGATTGCAATTATCCACTGGCGGCGGAGCTCGTCGTTTTTCGTTGCGGATGGAAATCTGTGCAATCTGAAAACACCGCACCGGCACGACTCCCATGTTGTGTTGTCATTTTCACAGACAGTGCTGAGTGATATCTTCCTCTTGCGCTGATTGTTTTCGCATCCAAAGACAGCGCAGTGGTGCCCAGACGACTTCTTGTAAGTGGGAGCGGCGTGGATAGGCGCTTTCTCGTATTTTAAGGTCCCGGACACGCCGCTTACCATGTAACAGATACACGCCTTGGCAGTTCTATACAAACATGGCGTCTGGGTGCGAGAGTATGCCGCCGGGAGCCTAGGTGCCTGGGTGCGAAATAGGCGTGCTCTGGTCTATATTTAGTGTGCAAAATGAACATCCTTTGTCAAGTGCTTTCATAATGAAAATGGCGCTTCATAGTTTGCACTTCACTGGGAACAGATACGATGTGCACAGGCCCTATGCGAAACAACGCGAACCGACCATGTTCTCGGCCGCCACTGTGTGGCGGCGATGACAATGCATCTGACCCCTCTGAGAGAAGTGCTAGCGCCTCAAACGTGGTTTCGGTTTCATATGCAATTTTAACACACAGACAATTTTTGTTCCTGTTTTCACTTTCATTTTGTTCCCCCCCCCCCCCCCCACTTCTCTCGCATTTTCCTCTCTAGCCAAGCTCTTGCGTTCTTCTGTTCTTCATTTTACTCCTGTTGGGGAACTAAAGAACGTGGGGAGTATCCAAAAGGATGCAATGGCTTGAGGGTCCCAGTAGTTAGGCCTGTTAAGCCTAACTACTGGGATCCTCTTATTTTTTTTTTTGCAGCATTAAGTCTATGGGAAACCCCTGAACTCTTTTTGTTGCTTTCAATGCTGATAAAGCTGGCCCTTTCTCCACTTACACACTGGGGGGTGAGGGAGATACTGCGCTAATGCACTGACCTTTCTTTTCCGCTTATCTTGCTCCCTCCCACCACGTTGCGATTTGCTTTGTGTCTTTGCGCCACGAAGTGTTCTTTTTTTTCTTTTTGCTTTCTCTCGTTCACCTGGATGCCCCACCAAGACTACAATGTTCATTGCGCAGAATCACCATCATTGTCGGTCACTGTGAGAGTTCGTCTTAACAGAAGAGGCCTGTTACGCGGTTCGTCTTAAGCAGATTTCTTTGCATTGAGTCTATGGGAAACCAAACAAACATTCCCGTGTTGTTCGGCTTAAGCAAGAATTCGTCTTAACAGAGTTCGTCTTAATGGGAGTTCACTGTATATATACAAACGGAAAACAACCATCAACAGAACATTCGAGCATGCGTAATAAAACAGTTCAACGCACAGGGAGCGAGAGATGGATGGAGAATGCAACTGCAAAGGCGAAAATCGTCGCGGGGCCATTTGTGCCTGATAAAGCGAGTTTTGTACCACTGATTGCAAGATACATTGCTCGTGTATGTACTTTGTCGCTTTGACATTATGGGTATGCCCAAATTTAACGCATTTAGGCGTTACAGAACACACGGCGGAGTGCTTGCCTCGAAATCTATGTCATGCGATGCTCGCTTGCACTTGCGAGTTGCAGCACGCCGAACTAAATGAAAGATCTTTGCATTGTACCCGCAGTTCGCTTTTATGAGCTTCCTACTTTTCTGAAGCGAGGGTCGACTCATGGAAGAAGCTTTCCAGGTCCTTAATTTTCAGGAAACCGCGCCTCAACACCAACGAAAGGGGGTGGGGGGAGTTCTATAGTGGCCTATGCACATTCGCTTGCGGACGGCTCTCTTTGCACTACCCAGTTATGGCCAGGGCGGCGATGAGAGCGCTGGTGGCGACGTTTTCGCAGCGCCGCCTGGGCAGAGTCTGACGTCTATCTCGGCATCGATGCTCTCAGGAACAGCTACGTTGTCATCCGCACTGATGAAGTCGCTCGCTGCGCTCCCATCCGAGATGGCGCCCAGAAATGCTAATACCGTATTTACTCGCATAATAGGCGCACCCCCCAGTTTGGTCGCGAGAAATCCGACTTCTTTATTTCCGCGCATAATAGGCGCACCCCGACATTGGCCGTGATCAGTAGTTCTGAACCGTATTTGCAAGGTTGCAATTAGACGTCCTCTTACGTTAACTGGTGCGAGGAAAAAGAAAAGAAAAAATACCGCGGCAGCGCTGCGCCAACTGCGCGGGATCGCCGAGTGAGGAAGGGCGGCGGTTGCCTGGGCGTCGGAGTAACCTTTGCACCGGCGGCTCCGCCCGTTTGCCGGCCGCGCGCGCTCCGCGTGGAACGTGCGATCGCGTCCTTATCAAGTGCGTTTACAGTTTCCTGTTGTGAAAAGCGTCGTCGCGCTTTTGCTACCTCGTCCGCAAATTTAAAAGCTTTTCGGCTTTCCGACGCGAGCTTTCGCCTTCGCTGCCACTACGCGGACTTGCACAAGCTCGGCGGACTTTTGTCGCCGCTTATTTCCCGGCCGCGAACCTTTATCGTATCACGCGCGCTGCTCTTGAATCGGTGCTTTTCGAAGCCCAATCTTCATGTCGTCTTGTACAAACGTCCCGCGACAACATGCCGAACCGTAGGCTAGGCCTAATCAGCGTTGGTTGCTTTTCGGTGGCGGTCGCAGGCGATATCAAGGTTGCGGTTTCGTACGAAATCAACGTAACTCTTTGCGGTGGCTCTACTTGAAGGAAGGAACGCATGGGTGGCGCTTAACACTCGAATGGTGGTTCGCGATTCGATGTCTTCGATATGGGGTGCGAGCCCGCGAAATCGAACGATCGGTACCGTTCAGAGCACAAAATTTCGGTCGTGATGAAACGTAATCGGTGAATTTCCTCGATGGCGCTTTCTTTTCGAACTTTTTTTTTTCGCGTTCATTTTGTTCGCAACGCGGGTTTTCGATGTTAATATTTAGAAATTTGAATGCTTGTGAGCACACCGCATCGCGTGCCTCGGTTACCCTACCTCGGTTCTCGGACACGCGAGACTGCATGCTCGACACTTTTTGCGCTAGTGTTGTTTCGGCTGTAGTGCGGATATTCGTGACTTCGGTGATTTACGTTATAAAATTTTCGGAAATTTTACCCCGCGTAATAGGCGCACACCGAACTTGGAGCCGGATTTTCAGGAAAAAAAGTGCGCCTATTATGCGAGTAAATACGGTAAGTCGCAAAATTCACTGAGGCACCGAACGCCGTTGTCAGCAGTCATGACGCAACCAAAGTCGTCACCTGGCACCAAATTCGATTAGGAAACAGTTCACGACGGTGCTTTACATGACGTCGTTCCAAGCACCAGTGATCATTTTTATCGCCACGAGCGGGTCAATGCTTAGTTCGACTCCCGAATAAGAATTTATCAGTACAGGAACGAAGCAAGAAATACAGAAGTCCACAAGCCGCAAGAGACACCGCTGCCCGCTGCCCACGAACAACAAAGGTCAAGTGAATCAAGTCCCCACCGTCGACATGTTGGTGATAGCGATGGCACTTGTGGCTTTGTAACTTTGCGCAAAAAGCAAGAAAAGCGTAGCCTCCGAGATGCGTGTTTTAAAAACCAAGAACGACAAAAATACATCACGAGATTGCGGATCTCGAAGGCCATGCTTTTCATGTCCGCATGCCGTCGTGCGCGAACAAACGGATGGGAATGCGAACATTGCGACGAGGCCGCCGAGTCACTTCACATTCTCATTTTGACGCCCTTGGCTATCGGCCTCTTTGAAAACATCATGTCCGTGCGTTAAAACCTGCAGATCACACATCAAACATACCGCTGCATTCACATGCGCGGCGCAACGAGCCAGATCAACGCTATGGAATAACACCGCCTTTTCGTCACCTGCGCGCGAAAAGGGATCGGAACGCGGCCTAAAAATGATCAATATTGGTTAGGAAATTTGCACTTTCTTGGCTTCAGTGCGGCGCAGCATTCGATAGAGCAGATGTCTCACCGTGTGGGAGTTCGATATACGTGTGCAACAGCCCCATACTTTTGCATGGGAAGTTCAAGGTGATTTCTCAAATGTTCAATATAGCCAATAATTCGATATATCCGAGTTCGATATTATTCAGGATCGACTGTATTGTTATGCTTATATTTGCAGTATTTACAGTAGAGTACTTACAACACGCACGAGGTGTAGCATTGATGCGCTATGACAACTTCTGATAATTCAAACATAATTCTGAGGTCCCATCAAGTTTGAATTATCGAGAGTCGCATTACTTAGTCCTAAATTGTCACGTTTCAATCAGTGAGCACTGTACAGTGGTCAGCAAAACTGAAATGCTACCCGCCACGGTGGTCTAGTGGTTGTGGTGCTCATCTGCTGACCAGAAGGTCGTGCGATCGAATTTTGGCTGTGACAGCCACATTTTCGATGGCGGCGAAAAAGCTAGAGGCCCATGTACTTAGATTTAGGTGCACATCAAAGAATCCCAAGGTGGCCGAAATTTCCGGAGCCCTCCACTACGTCCCTCATAATCATATCGCGGTTTTGGGATGTTAAACCCCATCAATTAAAACTGAAATGCTGCATTTGTGAATGATGTTGCAGGGACGACAGTATACCATCATTTGCAGGTTGATGCCGCCTTTGTCCTTTCGTCGAAGTGTGATCGCAGGAGGCTCCTTGTTCAGCCGGATGCCGAACCCTTCCACCTCTCGCTCCAAGATGCGCTTGTGCTGGAGGGGCTTCAGCACATCCAGCACAATGAAGATGAGGCTGCACGTCCGGGCCACTGCGGAAGCATTTTCAAGCATTTTATTTACACACTGAGAACAGTTGCACCCTTGCAGTAATATCTGGCCTTTTACATGCCAAAACTGTGATATGATTATGAGGCACACCATAGCGGAAGGCTCCAGAAATTTCGACCACCTGGTGTTCCTTAATATGCAATGACATCACAGAGTACAGGGCCTCTAGAAATTACGCCTCCATCAAAATGCGATTGCCGTGACAGGGATCGAACCAGTGACCTTCGGGTCAGCAGCTGAGCACTATAACCACTGTACTACTGAGATGATAAGTGCACCCTTTTGGACATTTTTCTGTAACACAACAACCTGGTTTGACTGAGTTTCCTTTCTCAAAAACGGTACACTCGCTACTTTCCTACCAAGAATGCTATGTCACGCTGATTGTGTGCACACCGTTCATGACCTGGACGCACCAAACACTCGGCATCATAGCAGGCATGCAAGATTGATGATATATAATTGTAGGACAAGAATACTTGCTAGTGAGCATACGTGGTACCCTGCTTATAACAGACACCTCATATAAAAGGCAATAATTGCTGCCCGGAGCATGCCTCTTATAAAGGGGTTCAACTGTAGAATGCAACTGTTCTTTAAGTGCTGAAGGCGCATCACAAACTCTCACCTACATTCGCTGACGTGCTTTCTTCACCAACAAAGAAAAAGTCATGGAGTCAGCAAAGTGTTTTCTGCATGCATTACTGTGCCACAGCGTTTGACAGCAACAGAGAGTGCTTTAGGTTTTTTGAAACAGACACTTAATTGGCATAACTTCCACACTTTATGCTTTCACATTTACCCATATACAGAAAAGAGAGTAATGAAAAGGTAGCAGATAATATAGTAGCAATTTCGAAAGGAAGTGTAAGAAGGTTTTCACAGATTGGCAAGTTGCCCTTTCAGAGCCTTACAAGTAAGGTACAGTATAGAAGAGCTTAACCACTTCTTCGTGGGTAGGGGACTAAAGCAGAAAGGAAGGGGGGTAAGGAGGGGGGAGGTGATCAAAAAATTACACCATCTCCCGCTAAAGGGAACCATGTGTAGATGTGAACCAGCGGGCGCTAACGCTTACACTGGCGGCGGCGTTGACGCTGGCGCTCATCGCAGCGTTGCGCAGGAGAGAAAACTGGGGAGGCGCAAAGCAGGCAGTGATGGAGCAGTTTTTTCTACTACAACATGCCAATCGCTGCTAATGGGCAATGAGAGACAGACGACTCCGACTGGACACAGAGACCCGCACTCCGCTTTTAGTTAACGCGCACGCTGGGAATTTTTATTGTTCAACAACGCACAGGAGAAATCTCCCACCGGCACCACCTTGGAGGTCAAGATCCATTGCATATATACGGGATGGCCAGTGAACGGTTGTGCAGCGCGAGCAGTCGGTTTTTTCAACCAAGAAACTCGCTAGCAGACGCTGCCTGCGTCGGCGTCGCGAGGCGAGAGGGAGGGAGCGTAGGAGAGGAGAGAGAGGAGAGAGAGGGGGTGACACGCATGCGCAGTGGGGTGTGAACGCCGTGGGCAGGGATGCGTAGAGGAGAGAGGGGGAGCAGTAGGAGAGGAGAGAGGGGGGACGCGCATGCGCAGGGGGAGTTAGACGCCGCGGGCAGGGATGGAGAGAGGGGGGAGTGTAAGAGGGGAGAGAGGAAGGGAGGGCGCATGCGCAGTGTGGTTGTGGTTGCCGCGGGGGAGGGATGCCTAGAGGAGAGAGGGGGAGAGGAGGAGGTTTTTTTTATTTTTATTTTTTTTTTAACTGTTTGCGCATGCGCAGTAAGGGTGGGCACGCGGCACACCACCACCACCACCACCACCACCACCGGATTAAGCTTCGCCATAAGATGCTTCACATCTAAAAAGGCACCACTTCAGCAACCTTAGTAGGGAGGACAGCTTAGTGCTCAACAGTAAGGGTGGAGTGAGAAGGAAAGGAGCAAAAAGTGATACTGACCGGCAATGACCTGTCGACCTCGACCCTTTCCGTCCTTGGCTCCTTCGATGATTCCCGGCAGGTCAAGCAGCTGAATCTTGGCCCCCTTTGTACTTGATGACACCCGGCACAGTGGTCAGCGTGGTGAACTCGTAGGCAGCCACCTCGGAGAAAACACCCGCCAGCGTGTTCATGAGCGTAGACTTGCCCACCGATGGGAACCCTGGGTGCAAGTGTCAACGGTTGCTAGCCTTGTAGTCAGCAGCCTTCCTCACAAATTTGGAGCGGTAGTTAAATGATGGCGTGATCCCCTTAAAGGGACACTAAAGGCAAATAACAATTTACGTCAGCGTGACAGGTCAATGTTTCAGAACATCTAAAACGTCAAAATTATCACCAGCAGTGCTCTACTAATTGAGCAATTAAGGTAAACGTAGGACACGATATGCGCCATGAGTGGGACATTTTGAAATGAGCCTGATGACGTCAAGAGCCCCAAGTACAATAAATCACTAGTACTCAAACTAACTATGATAAAAAAGAACATTCTGTGCATTACAAGACGTAATAAATTGTTGCTTGTGTGTTTCTGTTTGATTCATGGAAAAAAATAAACTTCTTGGCATTACCATGGAGAACAGCGCAGGGTGGTGCCAAAAGTTTTCATTTTCAACGGGCTGCGCCCTGCTTGCACGGTTGCGTCTCAGAGGTAGTTTTGTTGTAGCGTACTGCTGTGTGTGCTTTGCACGCTCATGAGAGTCGCTTTAATGGGAAATTCGACAAAATGCCGCATCCGTGTGATGTTGTCTGATGCCTGAATGGCGTATGCTTGAGCAACAGTAGCTGCAGCAAAGAAACCAACGTGACTTTCCGCTGGGTGCCGCAGAATGAACCCCCACGCTCGAAGTGGCTGATAGCTATGCCTCGAGAACCATCGCGACAAGCTTCAATGGTCGTTGTTACTGCTGTGGCTCTTGCCACTTTCGCACTGCTGCAACTCTACTGCTGCTGCTGACCAAGGTAAGCTCTGTTTTGGATAGGTTGATGGCCACTATTGTGCTGTATGTGCAAGAAACCGCAGCATCGGCTGCCAGGCAGTAAAGGCAGGGCAACGTAGGGCTGGGCAACAGTTACGTCTAAGGCCTCTCCAGGCGGGAATTTGAAGTGCGTTCACGCTGTGCAGACCACTAAAACGCAATTTTCTCTCAAATTTAAGCATTTCCTTGGCACAAAACAAGCAGTATGAGGTATCTGAAATGCTACTTCAACAATAAACATCAACTTAACATTTGCCTTTGGTGTCCCTTGAAAGGGGCCCTGCAAAGCTTTTCCCAAGTAATTCTAGAATAGGGTAACCTCACTATCGGAGTTTACTGCAGCACAAATTGATTGCCGTAAAATTTTTTCGAATTCATCAGGTACCGTAGGAGTTGCAGAGGCTTTGTCACAAGTTTTAAAAAGCTTCTTCTCTACTTTCATCCCGACGAGTGTGCTGAAAGCTACAAAGAGGCAGCACATGCCAGGACCTTGAGCACTTTCTCTTCCTTTTTTTCCTTTGAACACATCAGCTCGTTTTCAGTGTGAATCACGAGAACATAAGTGTCGCTACTGTGTAATTCTTACACACCACAGAGCACGGCAGCAGCATGTTGTGGCAACCTTTCAGTAGCAACAACTATGCAGTGTTAAGAATGCTCAAGTCAGCCAATGACGTGTCCCTCCCTCTTACGTCATCGAAGGGGTCCTGCATGATGTAATTTGATGAGAGAAGAGCGAGCAATGCCTAGCTATCTTTGAAACATAATTGTAAGTTCCCTGCCGTGTGCAATGCCATATTTGGCTCGGACGTACACAGGAGCCTTCGACTACCATTCGGCAGCATATTCTCACCATATTAAAAAAGTAATGCAGTGCCCCTTTAAGTGCAATGAGGATTAGTATGAAAATAAACTACAAATTTGTGTTAAGAACCATAACCATTTCGTTATTGTGCAACTGAAACTCAAGAAAGCACAAGGAAGTAACTGCCATAGCAGTGCTAGAGTGCAAGCACTATTAAGTCAAAGTTTAATTCCTAGAGCTATCATATGTACAACTTGTCGTGCCACAAGCCACACTCAACAAGTTCCATCAGTTGGAGGATCCCTATTTCAAATACATCACACACTAAACCAGGCAGCACACCATGCATCTTCAGCATTAGTGAATGAAATATGTTGTGCTTCTACACAGCTGTCGTTGCTCAAGCATTAACAAGCTCTTTCTTTTATACTGACTCACCATGTGCCGTATGTGATAACCAATCACAACAACATGGGTTTTGTCAACCTATTAATCATTTTGGCGCCTTTAACAGCACCTGCCTAGGTTATCACCCTGAATGTCTGAATGTCAGCTGCACCAAAGGTGTTAGCAGAGGATAGCTGGTAAGAAATTAGTTGGTTTACTGCGTGGGCAAGAAAGAATGACATCCAAACAATGAGTGATTAGCCCTTGTTTCATCACAGAGTGTCAACTGTAAGTATTGGAACACTTCTGCTTCCATGTTCGAACACAAACAACACCCAGAAACATGGGGCGTGTATAGCCGAACATTTCAAGAACTTAGATGGGCAGCATTGCAAATGTACAGCTTTTTCCATCTCATCCTACATGCTGTGTTTTTCGGCACTTTAATCACTACGGGAAAGCTTGAAGAATACGAAGTGCAGTTACTTTCAATGAAAAAGAATATCCAGCTGTAAACTTCTTTCCATTTATTTAAGACACTGCCCAATCAAAGAGTTTCAAGAGACATATATTTACATTGTTCGTTTTCCTTGGCTTGCCTCTTCATACCATGGTCATAGCTCTTGTGGTAGTCTATGCTCATTTCTTGTCAAGTTCTTTGTGTTCATGTTTGTCTTTTCATACTGTTTCCCATATTGAATGCACGAGTTGATCACCAAATAACCCAACCTCCCACCTTTCCGAGTCAACAAATTAAAACTCGACACATCAGCAGTTACCCGGTGTCACCGTCTCACCGACAACTCCAGCAACATATATGCAACAAAAGTGAGAAATACTCGTGTATGTGAAGTGTAAAGGAACGCAGTACAGGAACTTGGAATATATACTTACCCACGAAACCTATCCTGGCATCACCAGTCTTGGCGACGTCAAAGCCCTCACCAGGTCCACCGCCTCCACCTTTTGGCGTGATCAGCTCCCGTCGAAGCTTGGCCAGTCGAGCTTTCAGGAGACCCAAGTGGCCCATAGTTGCCTTGTTCCGTTGGGTCCGGGCCATCTGTTGAGAGAGGTAGAATGTAGCTAAGAATGTTTCTTGTTTTTCATATTGACACCCTGTTAGACTGTCTATTTCGTATGAAAGCTGGCACACCGGCCTAATAACTAAACAGAGTCGTTTCACAGCAGACGCACCAAATGAGGTAAAAGAAATGCACACATCCTAACTGGGCATACAACCACAACCATGCACACAACTAGAGCTCCTACAAAAATGCACAAAACCGAAACTCCGACTGTGCGAACAATGGTTGATAATGTTAAAATGCAACAGCTTGCTGAGCTAAATGGCTCTCATTTCAGTTGCTACCTAAGACGCAACAGGAGTAGGGGCTGTTTCTCTAGTTATCAATTACATATGTTCGATGGCGCTGGTTCAATATGCCAGCAATAGGAACAGTTAAACAGATATTTTAGGAGTAACGAAACAAACGTTACGGTACCCTTTGCTCCCACCAAACGTAGACTGGGTTTCGGCTGCACACATACACAACTGTGCTGAAGCTACTTGGGTATGTTAATCTTTCGGGTATCCCCAAATGCTCTAATAAGCGCATGTCTTACTGCTTCGCGTCTATACTGTTTCCATTTCCCTGTTCAGCTTTACAGTCAGCCTGGAAAAGGTCAATCACTGATAGATCTCAAAAGATGCCATGCAAGTCATGTTATGATGAGAGTGCCTTTTCAATCGACCTCTGGAAGAAAATTCCCTACTATTTCAACAAAAAATTAACACTGCGAGGAAAAAAAAGAAAGGTTGCAGAGACAGCTGAGCAAGTTTGGCTGTATGAGTGATCAATAATTTCATGCAGACCAACCGGACCATAATGCTCAGATGCATCATGCTGAAAATATAAGGTCATCCAAAATTGCACTGCGTTCTACCGGCACAAAAAAAAGAAGAAACTTCCTTTTCCGGCCACTCCTTGATGGTGGGCTCTAATGGCACTGTTTATACGAATTTCCGTTTCTAGCGACGTTTCTACTACGCTGGCGTTATCGATGCAGTCTTGGAGCACTGCGTCCGCTGCGTTCGAGACAAGCTGCAAGCTCGGTTACCTCTTTAATCCCAAGCTGGAAAGTGTTTGACACTTTGGTTTAGTTATGCTGCGGCTGTCAAACTTTGCCATCACGAATTCCTGTCAGCGCTGCATGCATACACTGGTCTGCGTGCCTTGTCAAGAGTGTCACGCAAAAGGAAATAGCTGCTTTCGTGCGTTCACACTAGTACTGTTTACAATTAAGTGTAACACAAATACTGAGACCAGACATGCAGCGTACATTTGGCATATGCTTTTGAAGTCACGTTGTTTAGTATCGGTAATGGCAGGACACCTAATTTTATAGTTACGCTTGTATCGTGTATTACAGGGAAATCGTAAGTAGAAAATGCAACGCTCCGGCATCATGCTTAGTGACGCAGTTGACCACAGTTCGAAGCTCTAGCACGCGCCTAGCTTGACATTTTGAGCAGCTGATCAAACGTGTCGAAGCGTTGATATTTTCGGCCCATTTTCGCTACACTAGCGGAACATTTCCAGTGACGGCCAGAAAGGCGGGGAAGCTGCATGCAATGCCACGCACGTCAGGAACGAAACCCTCGCATTCCTAAAATTACACAACTCGCGGCAAGTACAGTATGTTCCGTTGCGAGAAATACGCTCAGAGACCTTTTATTACAAGACCAAAAAGAAACGTTTTTGTGACACATTTCAAAGAACTGTATCATCGAGAACTTTCGCGGGTATTCAACCCGTATGCCGCAAGTCTCCTCTTGCAAGCGACCGTGGGAGCAAGAAATCAGCTTACCTCGGCCTCGATGGCCGCTATTTTTTCGAGGACCGTACTCATCTTGGCGAGTTAGTTTGGTTACACGTATCTTTAAATAACGAATTCACGTAGCGCACTTCACGTGGGACCAACACATGGCACGCACTGCAAAACGAGAGAAATCACCGGTGGCAGCGGCTGAGAAAACCCGATTGGGCAAATGCGCGGCGTTGCTGAACAAAAGAAAAAACGCGATGCGGCAAAAATTAAGACGGCAGCATGTGCTATTGAACCTATTATAATTTATTTTAAAAAAACGCTTGCACTGCTTTAGCTTTTATATATCTTTGAAATAACTATTGACATTTGAAAACTTTGGCTTTATTACGTAAACTGCACACACGACCATGCGCGTACGCCGCTGTATTTGACGCAGAAACGACAAAAGCGGCGAGTTTGCGACGAGCAACTATGGCACAGCTTGGCCAGCAGCTAGCAACGGTACACCAACAGTTGTACGGATTTACGGTGTGAAAAATTTTAATATAGGGACTGTGGTGCTTTCAAATCTTTACGAATTCTCGCCGCTCGGTGTACTGACCCGTCAGAGATGAGCAGCGAAGAGGAAAGGTGAGATATTGGTGGTCAGCTTGGACATGTAACGTGTGTTTGTAGCCGTAGGAGCGAAAGTCGGATGATTTTTGAGGGCGTTTTATTTATTTTTTTTCTTGCCTGCTTCACATAGTGAACGTATCTCGCGTTAAGCGTAGATGCATGAAAACTGTTTCGCGTAATGCTGTCATTTCATCTTGCGGGTGCCTCCGCCGCATCAGCGTAGCACTCCGCACCGTGATGAGGAAAGCGCAACTGCCATTGGGCTGAGATTTTTTTTTTTTTTCCTTTCCATGGCTTCCCCGTTGATGTTTCCAGCTCGCTTGATATCGAGATCGAAGCCCTGAAGGCCATATACATCCACGAGCTCGAAGTCAGCTGTGGCGAAAGGTAAGCGGTGTATACTCCGAGCGTAACAACGTTTGATATCGCGTGTGACGTTAGTAGCGAAGTCGGCATGCGCCGTAAATGGTGGCGATTGGAAGCGAACTATTTGTCAGAATTCTTCTCTTTCTTTTCTCGTGATTCTAGCAAACAGTCGACATGCGTGAAGGTGTCTCTACACCCGGCCACTGCCGACAACGCCGAAGAACAGTACGTTCGGCTCGATCTAGTCCTGGTAATACCACCCGAGGTAAGATGCGTCAGCTTGCCGACTGATTTATGCACGTTGCGTCGCACTTTCACAGACACTGAACGAGTTCCGTGTCGTAGTAGCTCACCTAATCGCGTCTCCAACCCGTGTTTTTTGCGTTAATCAGCAAGCCTGTTTCCGTTTTTGACGACACACTCGCGAACTAACCCCAGTTATCGTTGTCTAGCTGTGTTCTACAGTTTCAAACAACCCGCACGACCAGTACTACAAATTTTGACTTCATTAACATTCAGCGAGCATCGTTCATCATCTACGTGTGCAGTAGAACTGTTGGTATGTTTACAGGGGATCATTGAAAGGGGACGTATGATCCGGGAAAACGTAACATCCGATGGCGTTTGCTGCAGCAACACTTAGAGTAAAAAATGCGCTTTCACACAAAGTCTTGTGTGAAGTTGGTTGAATAGAGAACGACAAACTATTAAAAACTCTTTTCATTGTGGAATACCTTTTAAATGTTGGCATTCTACTTGCAGTATCCTGATGTCTTGCCCGAGATTACGATCCGCAACCCTCGAGGTCTCTCCGACGAGAAGATCGCCAAGATTCAGGAAGATTTGCAAGATACGGCACAAGAAAATGTGGGGAGTCCAATGTTGTACCAATTGATAGAGGTGAGAAAATCATCCTGACTGCATGTTGAAAAATAAGCAGCTGAACATCTGACAAGACAAACACGCAAAGCATAAACTAAAGTATCTGGCACATTTATGTATCCCTGCGTCACGCCTGTAGAATATAGCAAAGAAAATTTCTTGGCAGACAACACTTCACAAATGGCTCACGGTAGGGATGCTTTTGACACCAATTTTTTTTAGAGTACCTCCGCAGCGTCCGAATTCTTATCTGCGGAGAAATGCTGCTGATTTGTTGTTTTGCATCTCTAGTAAGTTTGGTTTGGCTTGGTCGTGCGACACATTGTCATCACTCTGGGTCGAATTGTGTGAGGAACGATGAAAGTCTGGGGGCTCCCAGCTCGAATTAACCCTTGTGGATACCGACGCATTCGAATTATCGGGAGTTTTCCCCCATAAAAATACACAGGGCTGTGCCGGGACCAGGGTGTCAGTTCGAATTAACGAGCTTTTACTGTAGTAAGGAAACTATAGACTTATCAGCTATGCAGATTTGCTAAGGCTGCTTAAATAGTATATGACTATACCCGCATGATCAATCTATTGAAAGAAAAATGTCGTAGTTGCCCTTCTGTCACCAGCTTTTGAAGGGGAGTTTACTCTTCCATACAAATCTTTTATATACAGAGACTGCTCTGAACTGTTGTGAAGCCCAGTAAACACTGATAAGGTATTTTATTTTGACAATAAAGTCGATTTTCGCATGGCGCACCTACTGACATTGACACTGTCATGTCAGGCTACAGTGTCAGTCCTGGTGACTTCTTGCTTCAGTTTGGCTAGTTATGATGACGTCAGGTACCATAACATACAAAATGGTGGCTTGTGCAACACCAACATAGCCACGAAGCAGAGTGACTGTGGAAACGTCGCGACATCTTGCGTGAGCACGTACCGAGAAGCTCATACGGTGTCGCGGCGTCAGGGTACAGTAGCTCTTAAAAATGTCCTGTAATTACTCTGTCATGGTGCACTCACGCTTACTAGTACATTTTCTAGGCTTTGGAGAGCTTGGCTGTTCATTTGATGCACAAAAATTGACAACTGAAAATTTTTGTGTTGGTACCCATTTAATGCGGTTAAACAAAGCATATGTATGTTCTTACTCACCGGTCTATGCGCAGGTGGCCAAGGAACACCTGACAGAGGAAAATGTGCCATGCTGCCAGTGCACCATATGCCTTTATGGCTTTGCTGAAGGAGACGTGTTCACCAAGACCCAGTGCTACCATTACTTCCACTCTCACTGCTTGGCACGCTACGTGCGCCACGCGCTTGAGCAGATCGCCCTGGAAGAAGCCGACAAGCTGAGCCCGACGCTGCCATCGGCCAATGCCGAGGACGACACGGCGAATACGAAGGTGGGGGGCACAACGAAAATGGCCGCTTTCTTATCAGCTATGTGAACACTGTTCACACCTTAGCTATTAGCGAGACGTAAACAGTTTATAGTCAGATATAACTATTGAAATTCGTGGCATTTCCTCTTCAAAGGCAAATGCACACAAGCGTGAGCCTGTAGGTACACACTCCGGGCTGATGTCATTAGCCGTACCGCCGATGATCTCTTCTTCAAAGAACATTGCCGAGTTCATGAGTGAGACTATTTCTTTAGTCACGGAAGTGATTGGCTGCCGCGCCTCGGTCATCTGGGCAGGGCCTCTCTGAAGTTGTATGCACATATAATTACGTACTGGTACTACACCTTGCTAATTATGTCATAGAACTTAAAAGACGGAATATGAATAACTTGGGGTGATTGCAGACAATTTACCTTTGGCCTTGTTTGAATTATGATTACTCCTTGAATGCTAATTGCACCTCAAGAATTATTTTAATAACCGAGGCATACCACTATTTTTTAACGTTGCTTGTAGTTACATGTTAGTGTAAATATCCTAGACAGGGCACAGTGGGCATGTGTGACTGAGTTTTCATATAGGGGAAATTACCGATGAGTAAAATGTCATTTGCCAGCTGTAACCTGTTGGTGAGACAGATTCATTGTGGTAGACAATGGCGGGCACCCCATCTCGATAGCGTTGCAGTGTGGAAGAAATCTTGCGGAAGCGTGGCGTGCCTGAGGGTGCTCACTCGTGCGCGCAGGTGGTGTGCCCCGTGTGTCGTCTTCCTCTGCCTCCCCTGCTGGGGCTGACCGAGGAAGAGCACCCACCGCCCATGGAACAGCAGCGTCAGCCCGCCTTCTGCATGACGCCCGAGCTGGAGCAGCTGCAGCAGAGCATGGCACAGCTCTATGTTCACCAGCAGCGCCAAGGAGGCATCATCAACGTGGACGCCGAGAAGAACAAGTTCCTGCTCGAGATATCCGCTGTGCGCACCTTCCTTTGTTTTGTTTGATCGTCTCAGTTTTAGAGGCCAGCGGGAACGTTTAGCTAAATAATGGACCCTATTCATAATTGTAAAGCTAGCTTTTCTGCGATGCAGTGTCACCAACTAATGGAGGCTAGTCACTTCTGCAAACAGCGGGTTAAAGCGCTATTTGCTTGTGCCATGACACGGAAAATGTAGACTCAGATCTCTTGATATAACCACGCATGATAGACAAGCTGTGCAACTAAGACCTCCACTCCACTTGAAGCACAACAGGTGCTGTTATTAGTTGGGCAAATGTGCAGCACAAGGAAGTGCACTGGCAAATTATCGTAAAGGGTCTATTGAAATCAGTGAATAGTACACATATTGATCAGTCTATTTTCCTTAAAGACCATTTAAACAGAGGTATTACCTAAGGAGTGGGGTAGATTGTCAATTTACAAATAAGGTATAGTACTTACATACTTTACAATTATAGGCATATATTCACATTAATGCACATACACAAAGCTGTAATCTCTTATGCACACATCAAATAAACCTTCAATGCCTGTATAATTGAACCCGCATTTAACGAACTATTGTGTCTATCAAGCAGTTGTAAAATCCCCTTGAAAGATTTTCAATTTAAAATATTTTATATATCGAATTACCTGTACATAGAACTTTTCTATGATCCGCTTCAGGTTCTATATATCTGGGTTTGTTTGTAAGCACACATAATTAACATTTAAAGCCAAACAAATATTCAGAGACTATTGAGTTGAAGATGGTGTATTACATGTTGTGCAAATAATATAATGGGCACTGTATGCAGGCAGTGGTAGAAGTGAGGTCGTTCCAGTTTATCGCTGTGAGAAAAAAAATGAATAAACACGTATATTACTGAAACCTGCTCCTGGCAGCTTGTCCTGAGCGATATGCGCGATGAGGGTAAAGCAGTCCTAACAAGGCCACAGGGCTGGTAATGGTAGAGATGACTTGCACTGATGACATGTTAGCCGTCACAGTGGAGGACCAGCATTGTCAAAAAGTTGCATGTGCTTGCACGCCAGCAGTATTCCGATTGCACCTCAGTGACATTGAAGCAGGTTGCTCGCATTGGTTATGATACACTGACATGATCCTATAGCCACCATATTGGAGCACCAGTACAGTGGGCAGCTGTATGTCAGACATCAGATATATCAGTAATTCAGAATGCGAAATATTGTATTTACTCCATTGTAACACGACCGCGATTGTAGCGCGAGGGGCGACGTTTCATTGCATCCAGGAAGGAAAAAAAAATACAATAGAAATGAAAGAATTGTGTGCGTCATTGCTTTTTTTAGACAACTTGAATTTCAGTATTCGATTGTAATGCAAGGGTCGACTTCAGATAGCAAAAATCTGGAACAAAACTCCCATTACAATCGAAGGAAATGCAGCACACCTGCCTGATGTTTTTGTTTTTCTAAAAATCTCCGCTCATATCGGACGGTTTCTTGAGATCACAGAAATCAGGAACTTACCTGTTTGTTTCTTTAAGTCCCACGACCAAAGCACAAAAGTTTGCTTATTATTCCCGACTTTTTTCCAATAACTGTAATGTTTTCTTTTTCTTTAACTTTCCTTCCAGGCTCCCGAGAGCAGCAATGTGCCGGAAGCACCGAAACACCGTTTCGGAGCCTTCAAGTTGAGGAACTGGAGACCACCCGCGCGGTACATGGAAAGTGGAATGTCCGAGAAAGGCAACGACGTGCCTTTCCACAGGTCAACTGACAGGCAGCAAATGCAACAGCAACATGAACCACGATTTCCAAAGCCTCTGAGAAACAGACCATCGAGGCCCACAAACAGGCAGCATGTGCTCAACGATGGTTATGATGAACCCGTCGCAAACGGCTACGTCGAACATTCCGGCGAGAGTTCGTCGTCATCCGGCGCGGAAAGGCTTCAAAGGTCAGAGACTGGACAGCAAAGGTCGCGGAGGTCACGACCTCACCACGGCCGTGGTAGGGGAGGCGGACAGCGGCAACAGAACTGGTACAGACCGCCCCCGGAGCGTAAGGAGGCCGACGACGATACGCGCTCGCCCGAAGCTTACCGACAGGACTATGACGGAAGCCGCGAATCAAGCGCCTGTGACGCGAAGAACACGATCAGAGAAGCCGTCAGCACGACCATGCATGCCGCAACGGACTCGAGCCCTTCGTGGAACGCACATTCCGATCGGGACTATGGAGGCGACGGTCACGCAGACGTACCTCCCGGTTCCCCTGCTGATGGCTACAGGTACGGTGACGCACCCGAGTTGCAGAGCAGGCACCACCGCGGTGGTCAAAGTCATCGCCGGGGTAGGAGAGGTGGAGGCAGCGGCAATGGCCACCACAGCAGCACGCAGCAGGCATTTAGGAAGAAGCAGTTGAAGTCACAGGGCATGGCTCCCAGGAACCATGAGCCCCCTGGAATTTGCACTCCCGTCGAGAACAGATGACGATGGAAGAAATCCCTCTCCTGGAGCCCTTGGATTCTTCTCGCCAGTCACCTTTACCCGCACGTTGCTGTTCACGCCACTGGTAGATCAATAGTTGCTGCACTTTTAAGGGTAGTATTTATTTTAGATAGGATCCGGACTTCAAGGTTTAACTCTAAGCTTTTTTCCTTAACGTTTTCACTGTCTTTTACGCTGGCTTGTACATTTGAGAGTGTGTGTGGACATGTTTGCCTGCATACAAGCTTGGAAGAACAAGAAGGAAGTGTTGGTCGGACTCGCAACACAAGCAGTGTTTTGCTAATGCAAGTGGCACTAGTGTTTCCTGTTCATAGTGGACATTAAAAGTAGGTTTCTGATTGACTTTGGCTTTAGATTGTCTTATTGCCTGCTGTGCACCGATTGCAACTCTGGGCTTGGCTTCGTCTGATGCAGTTTTCAGCTGTATCTCTTTGTATAGTGTCTGACAAGCAATCTGCACTTCAGGATGAAGCTAGCACTGACGCAGAGTCTAAAACTTTCTTTAAGCAGGCTGATGATGGAAGCCGCGGTTTCCTACTGGTTTGTTATTATTTTGCATGTCCTCTAAGGGTTCTTTTTTTTCCACAAAGTTACAAAAAATGTAAGTGAAGAACTGGCAATATAACACAGCTGCCTCATGGCTGTCACCTACAGTGTCGGCAAGATTGCATGATATTTTTTTTTAATGCGAATGCATTTCTTAGTCGGGCTATGTCAGGCGGCGTTGTCCGCGGAGGAGGAGGAGGATAGGTTGAGGAGGTGTGCGCGCCGGCAGGTGTTATCTCTCCGCTCTCACTCCCTCTCCCATAGCAACAGCTGCGGGCGCGCGTGCTTATCCTCGCCCCTAGCAACCGGAGCAGGTGGTGCGGGCGGAGTAGCGGAGAGTGAGTGGAGAGGAGGAGCGCGCTCTGGTGTGTGAGGGCGCTCGCATCGCGGAAGCTCGGCGGAGCTCCCGCGTGTGTGGAGAGAGGGTAGGTGCAGTGCTTCGCCGCTCCTCTCGCCGTTCGCTCTCTCTCCTTCCTGCGCCCCACTCTCCCGTCCGCTCGCTCGCACGTATATATAATGGAGTGAAGCGTGCGCGAAATGCATTCGCATTTCCTCACGATTCCCTTCGGGGAGGGGGGGGGGGGCATTTTTTTTCCTATCTCAGTATTAAAAGCTTACCTTTCTTCGTTTAGCTTTTTATCAAGCAATCGCAAACACTTCAAACGTTGTCACATGGTACAAATCCATTGCAGTGACCCCTTTATGAATTTATGCAACCTGCCTTTGCCTATTTCTGTTCCTACTGTCCGCTTTTTTTTGCTTCTTTTTGCTGCTTTTTCACTGCTTTAAAACAAATTTTAAAGAAACTGTGATTTTTCGGCCACCCTGTAAAATAACATTACATGGCTTTACACTAGTTAAACACCCCTAGTCATTACTTTTATCGGGAGAACAAGGTCAATGACAATAACAAAAAGGCCAATCTTTTATGTTGTAGTGTGTGTAACAATGACAAGAATGTGTTCAAAAATTTGTCGCTTTGCCAGTGCACTTTTTTCATCTCATGTCTATGCTGTTAGCGTAATATTTGCTGATCAATTTCCCGGTTGTTTTTCACAGCCGAATCAAAATCTTTCCTATAAAGGAGTGCTTAAATATTTTATCCACGCATACATTTTTTTTTAATGTTCCTCACCGTTCTTTGTGGTTAATTCACAACTGATCCATCCTGCACATCAAAAGACTTAAATGTCCCATTCGGGAATTATTCACCCCCGTCATACAACCTCCCATGGGAACCCGACACCCCCCCCACCCCCCCTCTTACAGACAGGCACTCATCAACACCCCACCCCCCCCTCATGTTCTAGTGACACCCTCCCCCCACACCCCAAATCGAAATTCTGGGTAAACCCCGCCCCAATGCACTGTTGCCACCCGTAGTTAAGCAGTGCTCACCAATTGTAGTCTTCCAGCATCTCTTTGGTTAATGGGACATTGTCCATGGCCTCTGAGTACTGCGGCTGCACCACATCTTGGAGTACATGTAGTTCCATGATGCAATATCACATGCAGTAACCCATTTTCTTTTCAATGCAGGGCATTCTGACTATGGCATTCTCACACTGGGTGTTTTTCAGCGTTATTTTGTGTGTTTTAATTTGTAGCAAAAGAACACTACTACGGGTTAAAATGGATAGATAGGCGACAAAACGAAAAGTTCTCTCATCCATTTGTTTTTGTTGTGGTTGTTTATTCTTTCTTATCAATTCGTGAGCTGCCAGATATCTTGATTTGCGGTATTATAACTACTAAGTCGTAGCCATTCTGGAAGAACGAACTCCCGAAGAACCGACACCTTCCTTCATATTCCACCGATCCCCTCGCTGACCTACTTCTCGTAAACGGCTGTGTTGTCTGGGTTCTGACGCGCTTTCCGTCGACCCTTAACCTCACCCTTCTTGGCGCGCCACTCATTGGTTTGCCCTTTCCGCCGAGACACCCTCGCCTCCCATTGGTACCCCCCCTTCCACCAAGCTTCATTCTCGCCCCTTTCGACAAGGCACTGCCTTCTTCCCTTTTCCGCCAGGCGTAGGCTTCTCTCGGCACGGAGCAGCCTTTCCCCTTCCTACCGAGCCTCACCCTCGCCTCCCATTGGTACCTCCTTTCCACCAAGCTTCATTCTCGCCCCTCTCGACAAGGCACTGTAGCACTGCCTTCTGCCCTTTCCGCCAGGCCTCTCTCCGTACCGAGCAGGCCTCCCCCTTCCTACTCAGCCTCACTCTCGCCACACCGCAAGGCCAAGTGACCAGCGTCTCATCGCCTGCGCAGGCGAATTGTCTACTATGAACAGCTTCGTCGTTATAAGGGGAGTCAAAAAGGAAAGCGGAGGCCACCTTCTCGAGATCTGAGTGCCCACTCCGTCCTGCACCAGATTGGCGTATCCTCTCTCCCCATGTAGCAAAAAACACACGGCAGCCCTTGCCCTACGGGAAAATGGCGACCAGCGAAGCTTGGCGCGCGCGTACCTGACGAATTACTTTTTTTTTTTTCGCATTGCGTAATGCTCTCTCCGAACTGTTTTGTTTCTCCATACCGGAAATCGGACCTTCGCCCACTTGTTTAGCAGTGCAACACTTTAGTTTCTGGACAACAACGACGGTAATGCGTTCATATCGAAGCAACAATGACGCATCCCACCGTGAAATAAAAGGTCACCCCTATAAAAGAGATTGCCGTAGTATAAACGGCTGATCGTCGACAAGCCTACGATCAAGAGAGGATAAATTATTAGGAAACGGCGCATACAAATACGCATGTTACCGGCACACCTTCGAGGGGCTATTTGGTTACACCTGCACGCGCGCGCGCGTATGTGTGTGTGTGCGTGTGTGTGTCACCTCAGTGAGGTGATAGCGATGTGATCCACACGCACCGCGCGGCAGGCCGCACCTCACTAAGGCGATGGTCTCCCGTCTGCCTGCTCATTGGCTTACAGCTGTAATCATGGGCGTAGCCAGCAATTTTTACGGCGGAGCTGTTAAAGGGGCCCTGCAACACTTTTCCGTGTAGCCATGGAATGGATTCACTAAAGGAGCTTATTGCCTCACGAATTCACCGCCGTAAAATTTTTTAGAATCCGTCCAGTACGAGCGGAGTTGCAAAGATTTCTTTCTCTCTTCTCTCATCCCGACGAAAGCGCTGGAAGCTAAGCAGGGAAGGATGGCACAGGAGAAGAAAGTACGTCACGTGCGCCTCGTGACATTGAGCACTTTTTTTTTTCTTCTTCGAACGCGCGGCTTTTCAGTGCAATCGCGCGCGCGCGGACACGTGGCGGCCTTTCGCGGAGGCCGCAGTAACTCCCGAGCGCGCCGTGCTCAAATCAGACAATGTCGTGGAACTTCAAAAAAATTGGCAGCCGATTCACGAAGTGAATGCTGATGATGGAGCGAAGCTCCATTGACGAAATGATAGACGATATAAAGAATGTTTATGAAATCCATCTGTCCGTCCATGAATGGACGGACACACATACGGAGGACGGATGCACCGACGGACGGACGGACACACGGACAGATGCACCGACGGACGAACGGACAGTGCACCGACGGACGGACGGACGGACGGACGGATGCACGGACGGTCGGAAGGACAGATGGACGGACGCACGCACGGACGGACAGACAGGCAGATGCACGGACAGAGTACGGTCTATTTTAAACCTATATGCGCGCTATGAACGCTCTATGCACGGTATATGTAACACCTGTGTTTCGGTGCGACGGGGGGCTACGACGACAACGGACATGGTGCGAGCCTAAGGAGCTTCACTCCTGAAAAAAAAAAAAATCAGCCAATGGCGTGGAACGGAACACGCCAGTGACAGCGAACTTTCGCTTGATGTAGTGCACACTACCATACTGTTACCGCAATAATGCAGACCTCATGTACCAGATGAACCCGATCACTCGCTTTCGCAACGATGGCTAGGTAAACAAAGCACATTTTGCCTTCGTCAACATCGCGTGGCCTTTCACATAAAAAAAAAAATGCTTGTAACAAAAGGTGCATTTGGAAGATCTGAACAAATTATAGTACCAATTCGTACCCTAGCTACTATGAGAGAGCAGTACGCCGTCCCGGTTCTGCTGGAACGGTTCTAGTACACTCTAGTACTATACATAAATTTTGATCTCAGCCAAAAGATGGACTGTAATTGGAGGGATTCTGACTCTCTTTCCATGCTTTAACTTTTCGAGTTAAACTAAAATATTAACGCGATAGCGTTAAAGAGCTCGTTTCGCAGAAATTCCGGTGTCGGCGTCGTTGGTTGTGAGCGAAAAATCACCATCTTGTCCGTGATCGAAACATCGAGAAAGATGCAAATAAAATAAATAATAAAAATTTCCGGGTCCGAATGAGGATCGAAACCAGGTCGTCTGCGTGGCAAGCAGTGGTTCTACAACACAGCCACGCTTCTCCTTGGGATTACATCGAAAATAACTTTCTCTGCTTGGAAATGCAGTGAAAATAACTGTCATGCTCTACAAACACACGCATCCTGTATACAGGCGTCACAATACAACATGTAATATCGCAGTAATATTGCGTGGTACAAGCATCCTGGGAGCCATGCCCGCATTTCCCGCGCATAATTGCTCGTGGTTTTAAAGCATGCTACCCATTATATAACTAAGTGATTGGATCTCAATGAAATTCGCTGGGTACGTTCATTTGCACATTTCCGTTATTTATGCCATATTTCAAGCTTGAGAGATGCGCTGATTGTTTGCAAAATGAATTTTAAAGATTGTCTGCAAACGCCCACCCGGCTTCCCACAATTATTGGCAACATTGCGTGTGTGACGTGTTGGTTTGGCCGGTGGACGGAAGTGACGCAGCTGATGGGTTCGCTAACTTTGGCCGCTACAGCGTATATTGTGCTGGCCACAAGGCGACGGTGTTTGACCGGCGCTTCGCTGGTTTGGCGAGCGATTTTCTGTTCTCTGTGGAGGAGCGTGCGGTATTCTGCGCCAGCGGGACCAGCATGCCTTGCACGACTTCCGGTTCGTAACAAACTACTACGTCATACGTAGACAGTACACTCGGTTGGGTTTCGGTTTCGGTGTTGCGCCTTTTTGCTTATTAAAAATTATTTTCGAATTTGCTGAGCATTTCAGCTATCGGGCGCGTGACAAGAGTGTCTCAGGAACATAAAAGCACCATTACCCTGACACGGTCAAAAAATCGCCGGAGTTGGCCTTTCCCCCAATTTTTTTACACGCCTTCACAGCGAGCACCTGTTGCAAAAGTTATGCGTTCTACACGCAAACCCCCCCCACCCCCCACCCCCCGCCGCTTCCCGAAAAATTCAACCAGCTCCGCTTCGCGGGCACTGATGAAACAGCGACGCTCGTGGCCTTCCTGTCATCAGGCTATCGCATTTCTGTTTTGAAATTCTTTCAGATACGTTGTATCACTCCTCAACACTCTTTGTTAAGCTTTAAGGTGCTAGTATAGCCACCACCTTTCGTAACTACAAAGTATCACGTGACAGCGGTGTGACCATGCATGGTAACGCGCACCCCCATTTGTTGGGCTAACTGTTGCCTTGTTCCTTTTTTTTGGTGAAAGTTGTGTGTAGTGGGATTCACCCAATTTCTATGGCACATACGCGTTTATGATTACGATAGTTTTCTTATAGGCCGCACGGACTCCTGTGGCACATACCCGCTTGCTGGGATAGCTGTTGCTTTCATTTTTAGTGGACCAGTGGTGAGAATATATAGTGGGATTTACCCAATTTCTGTGGCGCATACCCGTTTATGATGCCCACCCGCGTTACAGCGAATCCCGGACACGAGAGGCCTCGACTGAGAACAGCTTCGCTGTTAGAAAATTTCTGGGTACGGCTCTAGCCTAAAGGCCTGCGTGTTTAGAACACAATTACTAGCGAGTGAGGGCACTACTCGCACCCTACTGAGGGAGAGCTGTGCGCTGTCAAGCATCGCACGTATCAGCGTTGGGAGAAATGGGTGACGATATACAGCCATATGCAGCACTGCTTGAAATCCGTGAGCCGTCCCTCGTGAGTCAAGCCACTAGATCACTGATCAACCCGCCAACCAGTCGTGTAGAGCGCCGATCGCGTTCATGTTGGAGGTCTTGTATGGTTCACGCAGAGACAGATTTATGACGCTGGTCTTGCATCGAGAACTTGAGCGTCCTGTACAATTTCATAAAAGTTTTCTTCATTACTGCTCAGCCAAAAACGATATCTTAGGAAGGAACGACGAATTTTTAATTGCAAACATCCGTAGATTATAATGCAGCAGAGAAAAGGTACTTCAAGTTAGAACGGAAGCAACCTATCACGACTCTCATAAATAGGAGATTGGCAGGCCTGCCGTAGTTCTTTGCTCCACGGACCCGGCAAGGCAGATTGATCGCCGCCAGCCGGGCTGCCGACGTCATGGACTTACTAGGCATGAACGTTTGAGTGTAGTGGGGTCGCGCGGGGACCCAGGGGGCCTTGGAGGTCCCGAATTTCCTCTAAATAAAGCTATTTCGACTCGACTCGACTCTGTTTTCAACTTGTACTTTCGACACTTGTCGCATCGGGCGCCGCCACCTCTTTCCACTGGCTGCCCTCTCGCGTGGGTTTTGGGGTGAATGAGCAGGCGGACACCCTAGCAAGAGTAGCCCACCACCACAGTGTACCGCTCACCCGAGCCTGTTGCGGCATTGGACTTCAAAGGCGAAATCCTTTAACGCCTCATCAAACGCGACCGCCGCCGGCGTCAGCGTCCCGCGGCGTCGGCGTCAACACGAATTATGCAAACAATGATCCCGTGGTGACGTCGCCATCGTCACAGATCGCTATAATTTGTGACGTTATTGTCCTAAGGAGTAAAGATGGCCCAACTTGCCATCTTGCTGTTATTGCGACACTTCAAATACGAGCGCGTAACTTAAACAAGGAAGACAAGTCCTTATTTAAAGTTACGCGCTCGTATTTCAAGTATCATGAATCACACCATACTCGCCCAATCAGCCATTTTGACAAGTTATTATGACGTCGCACGTTGACTTCACGTTCTGACTTGATCACGTGATACCGTCGCTTCGCTAAAGGTAGGCCGATCACGGAGGCAGTGCAAAACCGGGCTAAGTGCGGAAAGCTTGCAATGGCTCCGATCCTGGAGGCAATGCAAAGACACGTTGGGTGCAGGAAGCTTTCTAATGGTTGCGGGACTGAGAAGATGATGGCGTTCGCCTTCGGAGTCGTCTTAGGCATAGGCGTGCGCACGGGGGGGGGGGGGGGGGGGGCGAGAACATAATAGGTAGGGGGCAGGGGCGTAGCCAGAAATTTTTTTCGGAGGGGGGCACCCCCGATTTCGGGAGGGGCACCTCCTTGAAATCGTCATTTTTCCGCTCTGTATGCCATGGCGAAAAAAATTTCGGGGGGGGGGGGGGGCACGTGCCCGGTGTGCCACGCCCTGGCTACGCCACTGGCAGGGGGGCGATAGGGGGGGCGCAAAGTCAGCCCCATACATTGACATAATATGGAGGGGGCGCTGCGACGAACCTTCGCCCCCCCCCCCCCCCCCCCCTAAAAGGGAAACACTGCGCACACTTATGGTCTTAGGCGAATGCATAAGGAGCTCTGCGAGTTTTTCGAGACGTCACCTGCGGGAGCTGCTGACCGCCGTCCAACCGGATCGGGCTCCCAAGCCGCTATTCGAGTGCGGTCTCATCAGAGGAGACAGATCAACCCTGAATCGCCTTCGAACGGGCTGCCTCTGGACGGCTGCGCGGCTACATGCCAAGGGCCGCACGCCCTCGCCGGCCATACGGAATGTGCGGCGACCCAGAGTCAGTGGAGCAAATCCTCTGTGCCTGGCCGGCTCTGGCCCAGGAGCTCTCGTCGTTACCGCCTAGGCCATAGGCGTGCGCGAGATGGGTACAGGGGTAGGGCGGCCATGTCGCGCACACAGACACTAGAAGAAGAAAACGCACACAACACAGGCGCCATTCGCAACTAAAGTTTATTGGAAAGAAAGGCATGTACATATATATCACTTCTGTCACATGACCTGGCAAGTGAAACAGCAAAAAACCGGCAGATCCCACGCACTGTGGAAACCGATGTAATGCGAAGCAGCCAGCAACGAGCAAATCATGCTGTACATAATATGCATGTCATGATTTACATGTTAGGACCTGCCATTTATGTTCGTCATACAGTCACGTCACGCAATACCAATTTTGGTGTATATCAAGCTAGCGAACTGGACGCAAGCGCACCATGAGCGTGGCATGTAAATGGCATTGTAGATGACATGCATGTCAAGATTTTCATGTTACCACCTGCCACTTATGTTCGCTATACAGCCACGTCCACCAATACCAATTTTGGCGTATATCAAGCTACCGAAACCGCCGTGAGCGCGCCATGAGCGTGGCATGCAAGCCATGTTGCACATGACATGTCATGATTTCCATATTACCACTTATCATTTATGTTCGTCATACCGTCACGTCATGCCATACAAACTTGGTGTATATCAAGCTAGCGAAACGACCACGAGAGTGTCATGAGTGTGGCATGCAAGTCATGTTGCACATAACATGTCATAATTTATATATTACCACTTGTCAATTATGCTCGTCATACAATAACGTCGCTCAATACCAAATTTGATGTATATTAAGCTAGCGAAACGGCCACGAGAGTGCCATGAGCGCGGCATGCAAGTCATGTTGCGTATGACATGATTTCCATATTACCACTTGTCATTTATGCTCGTCATAAATGACAAGTCACGTCACTCAATACAAAATACGGTGTATATCAAGCTAGCGAAACGGCTGCGAGCATGCCATGAGCGTGACATGCAAGTCATGTTGCACATGACATGTCGTGATTTCCATATGACCACTTGGTGTTCGTGTTGGTCATACAGTCACGTCACGCAACACCAAATTTGGTATATATCAAGCTAGCGAAACGGCCGTCAGCGCGCCATGAGCGTGGCATGTAAATCATGTTGTACATGACATGCAGGTCATGATTTACACATTACCACCAGTCATTTATGTTGGTGATGCAGAAATGTCTCAGCGTACCAATTTTTGGATATATCATGTTAAGAAAATGGCCTCAGGAACACTATGACCATAGCGTGTAAATCATACTTTTCATGACAAGTTAGTCATGATCTTCATGATATGACCAGTCATTAATGTTCGTCATACAGTCATGTTATGCTATACAAATTTTGGTATAAATACCATTAACGATACGGCCAGGAGAGCACAAAGTCGTAGGCGGCTAGATAGATAGATAGATACGCTCAAAGTCACCGAAGTTCGCTAAGAAATGCTTCGCATTTAAAAACAAATGGGGCTATAAAACACGTGCCTTAGATCATTTGCCAGGTCATGTGACAGAAGTGATACATATGTCCATGCCTTTCTTTCCAATAAACTTTAGTTGCGAGTGGCGCCTGTGTTGTGTGCGTTTTCTTCTTCTAGTGTCCGTGTCTGTGTGCGCGCCCTATTCAGTTAAAAGATGAACCAATAGCAACTAGGTCAATTAGCCGTGCTACTGCATGTCCATATTCATTGCAATCATGTCTAAATTTTTCATTTCTGTTACTACCGCGTCGGGTGGGGCAACCAGAGAAAAACGAAGGCGTTCTGGCTGGCTCTGGCAGCCCACAGGTCGCCAGAAGCAGAACTGGAAAATCGAAGAGGCCCGCTGACTATGATTATTCTTAATTGATAACGTTTTACTGAGAGGAACGAAGACGAGCGGTAAGGAAGAGAAATCACACTCGCCAACTTACAACTGGTTCAACTTCTCTTTGTTTTTTTTTTTGTTTTTTTTTGTGGGGGGGGGGGGGGGGGGGGCGGGAGAAAGAACAGACATGCAAATGCTCTAACGTTTCTTCCAAACGATGATGATACAGAGGCCGGGGGGTGTTGAAATATTTCATGCAAAACTTCCAGAGTCGTTTGTACGCGTATATATACACACACACTTCCAAGTACACATATATGCACATAAACATAGAGAGGTAGGATTCGCGTGAAAAAAAATCCTGGCTACGCTCAGCTACGGGCCGTCCAGAGGGCCCGCGACGCGGCGGTCAGGCACGGCCTGCCCGTCCCGACGTGGGAGCTGCCCGCGGTGGCTCCTCCCCCGTAAGGGGCTCTCCGAATCGCCCCTCAGGACCGTAATAAAGTTAATTGTCTGTCTGTCTGCACGCCCTTGGTGTGGCATGCCTAAATTATGATTTTGTGACGAAAAGCTGGCACTTGGGCATAGGCGTGCGCAGGGTTACCCATCTGCAGGGGGGGGTGCAAAAGGGGCACTTGCCCCCTCCCCCCCCTCAAGCCTCACCAGCACTTGTCCCCACCGAAGCTATACCAGCGCTCCCCCCTCCCCCCAGCAGCGATGCAACTTCATTTTGCGCCCCGCAAAACAAAATCCTGCTGACGCCCATGCAACGCATGTATTGCTCCACAATGAATGAAATTGCGAAAACGGAGAGATTACGCGTACTTCTCACAATGGCCTGCCTTTGGTCCCTGGCTTTCCTGGGAGTAAATACGGAGAGTCAAGAGCTCTTGGAAAGCAACATCAGGGCTTTGGCACTTTGGCCGCCATTATCGTCAAAAACCTGCATGACATAACCCTACCATTTAAGCAATGACGGTACAGCTCTGACTGTGTAAGATGTATGGGGTGGACTTTGCGCCCCGCCCCCTTAGGTGACTAGGTTGCGGCCGCCTCCTCCTCCCTCCTACCCCTCCACGCACGCCTATTCAGTTGGGCATGAACCATCCAATGAGACCGATCGGGTGGTGCGCGTAACAAAACACAGTAGAAAAGCCACATACTTGCCGCCAAAGTTCCGGCTTGAGAAGCTTGCCAATTCGTTTTCCGTAGCCGCGTGCATGGCGTGATGGGCCCGAACAACGCGAGGATTTCGAAAGCCAAAATGCACCATTGCCTTGGCAGCAGCCCGTGGTACGTATACGAGTCTTGCGCGGCGCGTAACAATGGCGATATGTCACACAAGGATTGAAGCATGGTCACCTACACTGGCCAGCCCCTGGCTGTCGAGGGCATTGCTTGGGCAGATGCGCGGCTTTTTTTTTTGGCACTGGTAGGCACTTCAGCTCCCGCCAGGGGCTCAAAGATTATCATGATCTTGGCGTAAAAAGCCGTTTCGGCAGTGATTGCCGTCGTTGTAAGCGCTAGAGCGTTCTTCAGTTTGCTCCAGTATACCGTCACGCCTTTTGCGCTTAGATCGTGATAATCTTCGATCCTCAGGCTGGTGGAAGCGGCAACCGGACACACCTACGAGCACAAAAATGCGCACGTTCGCACGCGGGGCTCTCGACAGCAGGCGGCTGGCTAGTAGACGGAGCTGACGGCCATGTCGTCGCGCGCTCCCGCGTGGTCCGTATTTTTCAAGGCGAAAGCCTTGGATTCCTCATCTAACGAGAAAATTGACCATCGGCCTCCGGCATCGGCGGCGTCAACACGAGTGACGCAAAAAAATCATCACGTGATGACGTCAACCTATGGCGTCATCATGACGTCACAAGTCAAAATTCGTGTCGTCATCATGAAGTCAATATGACTTCACATAACGTGATGTCACATGATGACGTCTTATCATGACGGCCTCTTGATCAAAGGTGGGCCGATCCCGGAGGCACTGCAAAACCTCGTGGGATGCAAGAAGCTTCCAATGGAAACGATCACGGAGGCCATGCAAAACCACGTTGGGAGCAGAAATCTATCGAGGAGGGGGGGGGGGGAGGAATCGACACAATGGAATGAGACAAAGATGACTCACCTTCGAGTCGTCTTAGGCAAATGCGTAGGGGACCATGTGACTTTCTGTATAACGTATAACCCTGGGATCGAGTGTTAGCCAGCGCCGGTAGTGGCCTGGTATTTCGGCACGGTTTCGGAAAGGGGCGTCCGACGAGATGAGGAACCACACCGACACGCTTGTTTTATAGGGCAATACTTTATTGAGCGACGAGAGGCCACCGCATTCTGGACACGCTATATCTCTGCACCCATTCCGCGTGTCCCGGCACAAACAGTGGGACTTTCCTTTCGCGTGGACTACGCAGTTTGCAGATCGCCCCGTGATCTCGTCGGCTGTGGCAAGACCTCTCCCGAGTCGTCTTACACGCGTGAGGAAGCTACGCTGACTTAAAATCAGTTATGAAAAGCCCGTGACACTGAAGTGAAGTACTATATAGATGCATGAAAGGTAAACATTCTGACGGCGTTGTCTGTCATGGTTGGGTTTCGATTACTGAAGCGGACTGTGAGATATCTCCAACCGAAATTATCGAATTTTCAAGACCCGACGTCCGAAGAAGGAGCCGGCACGTGTGCTTCTTCAGGGGTGACTAGAGAGCTTTGGTTTGTCTGCAAGCTTCTATGAGTTAGCGTTACACCGGATACTGTAGCAGTAAACTTGAGAGACCGGAAAGTGGTGACATTTGGCGGGGCCGAGATGAGCCAGGTAAGCATAGAGTTGTAATGCAGAAACCTAGTGCATTCTGCTTCACTGCTCGTGCAGATTCTTGGCAGCGGCCTAATACCGAATGAGATTAGCTCTTTAAACTTTAGTTCATCAAGGAAACTAGGCAAAAACGAACAAATGTGCCGGTAATTGTGGTAGCACGAGGAGTTACAAGACGTCCATATACCACAGACCGGCATCCTGGTATTCCTCAAACCCCTTTCAGTATACCGGAATACAGGACAAGCTAAAGGTTCAGCGGGTTGGCCAGCAACGGAGAGAAGTGGGGAGAGAATGGAAGGTTTGCGGGGAAGCGAGGGAGGGGGAGTGAGAGCACAGGCGATATCTGACGTCCGCTTCAGTATACAGACGTATGTGAAAAAAGCGAGAAAGATAAGGGGTGATCTCAGCAGTTTATCGAACAAACTATATATTATCAGGTAACGAACGTGACATCTCGATAGACATAGCTGGAGACAACAACATCAGTAAGGGTGTTTTGTGATAGTTTCTTTTTTCTTTTAACATGGCGCGATATTTTTCTTTGCAACGATAACACAACGGACAACAACGTGGAACAACTTCTCATCGGTCGCGAACTGTGTTGTGATGGTGCACGGGTTTTGATAGTGTACAGGCGAGAATGCTTTCTAGCGAATTAAAAAAAAAAAGAACACAGATCGATGTAAAGCTGAGGACAGCGTGAGACAGGCCGCTATTTCTCATGCTGTACATTACTATCTCGTCAAGCGCGGCTTTTTCCACTATGCTAACCAAAACATGCCAAATTTTGACATAGTTCGAAGCAATGGATTGGAAATAGAACAAGGCTTGTTCGGAGCCGCTTTCGGGAACTGGCGAATCGGCTTTTAATACGAAAAAATTCATTCTAGTACTGTATGATAACCGTATACGGTATACTGACTCCAGTATTATAAAGAGCTTACCTGGATACCCAGAGACCAGTATGAATGGTAAACTTGGCGCCAAAAACAACAACACCATAGGCGTGCGCACGGGGGGGCGGGGGGGGGGGGGGCAAAGCCAGCCCCATAATAGGTAGAGGGGCGATAGGGGGGGGGGGGGGCGCAAAGTCAGCCCCATACATTGACATAATAGGGAGGGGGGGCACTGTGACAAACCCTTCCCCCCCCTCCCCCCCTGAAGGGGAACCCTGCTCACGCTTATGACCACCACGCAGGAACACACACGTAGACAGGACGAGCGCCCGTCATATCTACGTGTCCCATGTGTGTCTGCGTGCTCGTGTTTTTGGCGCCAATTTTACAATTCATACTGAACATGAACGAACTAACCCAACAGAGAGTACTACCAGAGGCCAGGCTGAACGTATACACAGCAGCGGCCACCGCGGCCGGTAATCGAATCTAGCTTGACGTTTATGCTGGTCATGCGACCCTGAACTGTTACAAAAATTGGGTGGAAGGGGGCCTATGAAGACGTTGTCTTCCGAAATCCAACTCGACAAATTTTGGGGATTATGTTAACACCGTTCATCATCTCTCGCCTGCGCCACTCTGCAATCGTGCCAGCGCACCAAAAGATGCGCTTTCATCAACCCGAAAGTACTACATCTTTCCGGGAAATAGCACAATTCTCGTGGTGCTAAGCCTTCGTGAACAACATTTTTTAACATGACGTTTGAGAACGACCGCGCGTTGGAACAACGATGAAGCGATGAAATGGGCACCGCACCTGTTACGGTGCGCCGGTGAAAGGTATACAAGGACTTGGGTCGCAACCGTGCTGGCGAACGTTGGCGCGGTTTTGCTTTCTTTCTGTCTGTGCTGGAACGATGCATGCTCGGGACGAGGCCAGAAACTATGTTTACAGCTCGCTTTGCTTACACGCTAAAATGCAACACGACAATCGTGGCTTCAAACAGGCGGCACCAGGTGCTATGAAAAACGAGATGACCGCGGTGCAGGGAGACGCAGAGTTCTTTAAGCGCAGCAGTTTCGAAGGCTTACATATAGCTGCTCACTTCCATCAAACTATATTAGACTAATATTTATATTAAATTACATAAGGTGAGCCTATATTGGGTTTTCTTGGTCGATTCCTTTACGCTCACGTGGCGTTATAGCATCTATAGACCTATCCCATGTTTGTAAATCCTACCCCTGTCGTTCATCAATACCAGGCTCCCCGACGCTCTGTGCTCGGAGGCAGCTTTGCAGATGCTGTGCCAGTTGTCACGTGATCATAGAGGGCGTTACCGAGCTTTGGGCTGGCCGGAGCCTACGCGCCGCGACGTCGCTGCAAGCGCCGCAGTATGTCGACGGCGCCTACCCCTGTTTACAAACATGGAATAGGTCTACATGACTCGTGTGCCTAGTAGCACACGAGTCAAACGCAAGGGAAACACAGGCGAATCAATGCTCCGCAGTTTGCGCAGCTTTCGTTTGGGGGGAGGGGGGGAGGGGGGGGTGGCTTTGATTTTTTTCTTAATTTATAAAGCCTTCGCAACTGGAACGGTTAGAGAACGCCGGCCAACTCTTCAGTACAGACACATTGTAACATCATACAGGTTGTAAGGCCCGACGAAGCAATATGTAGAGATAGGACCTTTCATTTGTTTGCCCACCTCGGTGGCACGGAAAAAGTAACAAGCTTTGGTCCACGTTCATCTCACTACGAGTGGGGGGGGAGAGATGTGCATCGTAGGGCACTTGTCGACGTTGTCCCGCTGGCGGCGTCGCGACGTCACATCCGCCACGCGTGACGTCATCGTTCGACGTCGTCACAAGGAGGAGACGTCACTCGGAGGATAGAGAGAAGAAGAAGAAAGCGTCTCCACACACGCACTCTGCTTGAACGTACGTGGTGCGCTTTGAGGTTCCAATGCGGTATGGGGAGGAAGACGTCACAATTATTCTTTCTCCTGGATACCCGGCCGCTGAGATGGGACAGATCTTCAGTCCCAGAGCGAGCATTTCTTCTCCGGGTTCATGTAGCTCCCGAGCGGGCAATGGAAGGCCTTCGCGAATTCGTCGAAGTTCTGCAAGGCACCGTTGGACCTGCAACAAACAAACTCGTGTGCGTAATTGTGTCTTTTGTACGGTGCTTCATCAATATCACGGCTAACCAACTACAGCTCATCATTAAATATTAAACGAGCAGCTTTCGCGGTGACCTTAATGGGAGTGCGATTTCTTACGGACCTGTACTTGCCAGGACTGTGCGTTTCGGTCTCGTACTTCTTGTAGCCTTCGTCACTCACGACTTCGCACCAGATCTGCGTTTGCCGGCGGTGACATGCGAAACAAAGAAAACGGAAAGAAGGAGACATATCGGTGGACAAATTTCGTAGCCCAAACGTTTCACCACAAGTATTCACAAAAAAACACTTCGACCTTCGAACCCCCCCCCACCTCCAATAGTTGAGAGCGAAAGGTAATGAAAATAAGTTAGCAAAGGAGGTTATAACCAGACCATGGTAAGGAGAAGAGGTGTGCCACCATTTGGATGAAATGGTGATACGGTCAGTAAAGAAAAAAAAATGCTGCATTGGCCCTTTAAGTACGTTGTTGCACACAGTTAGCGAATTTCTTTGTTTCTCTTGTCACAGATTCCGGTCAAGTAACTGCTTTTTTTTATTGCGATAGCAATTATATGGACACTCTCGGCGGATTTTTGCCGTCGCCATCGCCGTCATGTCCCGGATATGTATGTATGTATATATATAAGCAAAAAGAAAAAAATAAATCAGAAAAAAAATTCCGAAGCACCCGACCGGGGTGCTTCGTAGTTCCCAACGAACCAGCGACCCCTTGCTTCGCAGCGCACTGCGTTGGACAACTCAGCCACGCGTCATTCATGTCCCGGTGTAATAACGGCGAGCTATGTATATACACCATTAACCGTTGGCGGTACGCAGATCTAGGAGGAGCTTGAACGTGTTTTCTATCACGCAAAGCTCCTACATTTTCTTTCAATTTGAAAACTGCCCGAGACGGGCACCAAAAAGTGGCCCCTCTCTGTACCCACTCGTGATGTGGAAAGAAACAAAAGAGCACCGGGAACAGCTTGGGTCAGACGTCACCGCGTGGCAGGAGACGCAGAGCGATCACTCCACGAGCCGCAGTTTAAAAGAAAAAGAAATCTCTAAGAGCGTCAACAGAAAGGGCTTCGTATAAACATATACTGTGGGAATGTCCCAACTTATCAACAAGTTCTCCTGAGGCCCTCCGGGAGCGGTGGCGGCTCGTGCTGCTCAGCTCGTATGTCCAAGACCAAAAATGGGCTATCCAGCAGGCCAGGGAGGCTATAGAGAGACAAGGTCTCCTGGTGCCTAACTGTGTGGTCTAGCCCCGACCACAAACATGCCGGATCTTGTAATAAAGTTCACTCACTCACTCACTCACTCACTCACTCACTCACTCACTCACTCACTCACTCACTCACTCACTCACTCACTCACTCACTCACTCACTCACTCACTCACTCACTCACTCACTCACTCACTCACTCACTCCACTCACTCCACTCACTCACTCACTCACTCACTCACTCACTCACTCTCTGCACTCACTCACTCACTCACTCACTCACTCACTCACTCACTCACTCACTCCTCCTCACTCCGCTCCACTCACTCACTCACCACTCACTCACTCACTCCACTCCGCTCCTCCTCACTCACTCCTCCTCCTCACTCACTCACTCACTCCACTCGGGTTCGGCATTGTCGACAGTTGCAGCGCGTTGCTCAAGCACAAAGACGTAACAATTCTGAGTTTTCCAGTGGCATAAATCCGGAAAAATCGCAAGACGGGACACACTACTTGCAATGGCGGCTATTTCGCTTTTATAAGTATGCTTTATTTTTACCTATATAAAAACTAAAATCATGCTTTCAAATGAAAAAAAAAAAAAAAAGAACCGAACATAAGCAGCCGATAGTGTATTTCATGGGAAAGTTGGTTTCCAAGCGTCATTCGTAGGTAGGCTTTGGCATATTTGCAGCTATATCATTCGGCTTAAACCATGAAATAAAAATACTACCATTTATTTGTGATAAACAGTAAAGGTACAGTTCTTCTTAAACTTCAGCTGCACTCCCCATCGTGTATACCTATTAGAAATAGCCTCCCACGATTTACCGCTGGAATCATTCTCGTAAAGCATTTTTTATGTTCACCTGCGATATTCTTAAAATAACAAATCATAGTCAAGCAATTGCATTTATACTTCATTGTGAATGGCTTCCAATAAATCGTCAACATAAATAACTGTAGATGATCAGGAATTCTTTCTTTTCTTTGCATTTCAAAGCCCAGAATAATAAACACTTGCGGCACGTCAGAAGTAACCCGTAGCATTTCAGAAAGAACTTAAATAGGATGACAAATTGGGAGAGTTGGTAACTGTTCGTTTCAACGTGAAGCCTGAATGAATAAAGATGATGCAAAAAAAAAAAAAAAAAAGGAGGAGCATTTCAGAACGCTCGTTCTCTACGGTGAAGGGCCTCAGATTTCAGAGTTGGTTTTATGGCAAGTGTGTTATCCTTAACTGTCAAGAACTTCAAATATGAAGTTCTCAAGCTAAAGCTCAAGGGGGGAACACCTGCAAGGGGTGTCACCCCCAGCCTGAACACAAAACACATTTCGAGCAAAAACACCTAAACTCATAAAGTTCGTGTCAGTACTCCTTTACATCTTCAAGACACCGACTATCCGGTACTTAAGCTAAAACACGGCAGAAAAAAAAATCGACCTGCTAGTGGCGCTATGAAGAGTTCAAATTCCACGTGCTAACCTGGGCGTATTGAACAAAGAAGACTTGTTCGTTGGTCAGACCCAGGCCCGGCAGTCGCGGCTCTTGCCCATGCTTCTCCGCCCAGTTCTTATACGCCTGCAAAATCCACAAAAGATACAGCGTAGCAACTTGCACGCCTTCCAAGTCACATGAAAGAAGTTCCACTAGCCATAACTACAGTGATACCGTAACGCCGTGTCCATGACGAAATCATACCAGTTTCATACCTTGTCCGTTAACGCAGCCTCGTTAGTTGTATATTAGATGCCTTTAAAAATGCGAAGGACAGCAGTGATGATGGGATTGGGCATCCTTAGAAAAACCATTTTGTATAAAAAAAACTTATTGTAATGATGAGCAGTTAACCACACTTCATGTATGTTGGAGCGTGCGTTGGTATGTTTGCGCGGATATATATACATACAAAATTGAAAAAAAATTAAAGGGGGTGGGTGGAGGAATTGCACCCCCGCCCTGGCTACGCCAGTGGATCTAGCTTAAAACGCGTTGGAGACTACCAGTTTTACGCTAGACCCCCCGGCGACTAGCTGCATGACGACTAAACGAGACTTCGTGACATGTAAGTGAACACATACACCGGAAGGCTATAGGAAGCGCGTCGCTGTATGCTCAACGACAGAGCTAGTAGTTATATGATTACTCACGTAATAGGCTTGCTTCACGGCTGTCGAGTCACAGATGTTCTCTTCGAGCGTCATGTTACCGTTCACCTGAGCAAAGATTAAGCGTGGATTTGAGAGAAATGGCATTGGCGAACAAATCGACAACTGGACTGAGATTGAATGACGACTACATTGAACGTGCATAGAAACCTGCTTCTTCCCTCTCACGTAACTTCCCACTTCCGAAACTTGACTTTCAAGGTGACACTTCCGGTCTTTATACCACATCCGGTTTGTACTTCCGGTTTTAATAAGCACGTCTAGCTGACTGACACTCGCTGTTGTAGATTATTACACTTACGGCCTACGCAATTCACCGCTAGAACACACGATTATATATATATATATATATATATATATATATATATATATATATATATATATATATATATATATATATATATATATATATATATATATATATATATATATCGGATGTCCCCCCTTAAGAAAATTCAAGTTATTTTCTTGTCTTTTTCTTTACTTTTCGAGGTATACTTTGAACATTGTGATACTGATATCACTTATGCACTAGTGAAATATGCCAGTTGCACTGGAAAACGTTGTGTTAAGGAAACTTTTCCCAGTCGTAAGACGCTCTAAAAATTATTATAGTATAGACTGCGATATGCAAGGGCGGAAATAACAGCAGCCGTATAGTGCATGCGTAACGGTACTCACGTAAAGGCCGGAGTTCCAAAGTGGGAACTGCGAGAACTGTTCCACGAAGCAGGTTGCACGTTGCCGAAGGTGCTCCAGCGCCTCGTCAGGCCACCAGTTCGTGTAATTCCCATGTTTGTCAAACTTCTTACCTGCGTTGAATTTCGTTAAACATTTAGTTTCAACATTCTTCACACTGAAGAAGGAAACGAATTTTATGGGATAAACAGGCTTATTAAAAATATTACCCTGACAGAAAGCGCGATTCAGTCACTGCCGGATAATTAAAATACGTCGACAGAACAATTTGAACGTTAAATCAGGTAGTTCACAAAGGTTTACTACATAAATATGTAGTCGCTCTTTCTGAGGCTCGAAATTGCATATTCGTCTTGAAGAAATCTGGGACTGTGCACCAGTCACATATGCATACAGTCTGTTAGATAAGTAGTATGTCAGACAACTGCGTTTGGAAGAGTATATACTGCGTATGTGATTCTGAATAAATATTAACTTATAAGTCAGCGCCTGTCCCATCTTCCTTCTTCCTCAGTTCTTGTTTTTTAGCACATTTGAGTAAGTAACCATGCAACTTTACCAAGCCGTCCAGCTTGCCACGCTTGTAAATTATACATACATATCCGCAATTCAGCTAACGTATATATCAGCACTGTGATTAACATAATCTGGATTATGTTTATTTATAAGTTTCTCTGTAATAACTTTACGACGTGGAAATTATGATCAGTTAATTGGTGTCTCATATGAATGAAATTTGTCATCGCACCGCTAATGGAGGACATGGCATAATTTGACGACTGCCGGAACGTTGTGGCATCAGTGGTAATCATGCACCTCGCCGATGGCGCTGCCATATCTGCCCCTCGATGGAGCGCCGACACTGACTTATCAGGAGTATAGGTGTCGCAAAACAACTTCGCCGTATCGCGCATAATGGCCCGTCAAATCACTCGTTACCCTCCAGCCCTGCTTAACAGGGCTGGAATGTATTTCCGATAAAATACAGCCCCATCACAGCGTCAGCCGAAGTATGCGTCATCGGCGGTGGCTACAAAGACAGACTGCCCGGCTGGGAAGAGGATTATGGTTTGGCTACCCAAAAGAGCGCAGCGTCAGTATGCTCGCCCGCTTCTGCTGCTAATCTAATAAACTCTTGTTACGTTCCAACGTTGGGATTCACCCTTCAGTAGACTCGACATCACACAGAATCCCACAGTCCGTGAGACCAGCCGTTTTTTTTTTCTTTTTCTTTTTTTTAAAGTGCATCCACATTGAATCATTTCCTCGTTCTGCGCAAGTTCGACAGCCGGTAGAATGTACGTGGACTGATGTGCTACATGCTGTTATGGCTAAGTGACCCTATGGGGTTTGAGCTTAAGTGGCCATTGCTACTGGTCGGATGCTTTCGCTAATAATATGTCACGCTTTGGGATTGGCCCGAACTAACCAATGAAGAACAATTCTATAGCGTAAAAGCTTTTTGGGAACACGGGAAGCCCTGATGGCACTAGCGCCTCTAGTGGAAAGGGGGGTTGCTGCTATGAGGTGACAGGCAAGATTTTAAAACAAATGATGCGCAAAGCAAGTTTAGTGCTCACCGAAACCAGCAAAGCCGTGGGAGTTATCTCGTGTCCAATGACGACGCCTATGGTGCCAAAGTTCAGGTAGCTGCAGAGTGATAAGATACCATAATAAGAAAGTTTTACCACTGCACTCATGGTCAGAAATGTTCGGTCTGACGAAAGAGTGGAAAATAATTGGATGTCTCTGTTCTTGTAGTTTCTAAATTATGACGAGAGGATATATGTTTCTCTGGTTTAGTGGTGATCAACATTTTAAGAAAATAAAGCGAAGAGACAATGCCCTCATTTTTAAACGCTATAGTTTTTTACTGAAATAAAAAATAAATAAATGAGTTGCTGTCGCCATTTCTCGGCGACGGCTACTTGTCATTCTAACGATTTTAAAATGGAACACAACAAATATTGGGGCTGAAAAAAGGCACTGAGGTTGATTGTTTTCATTCATTACATTGTAATGTACTGTTACTCAATGATGAAAGGTAAATATGCGACAAAGTTACAGCTCTACCGCTGGTGGGATTCGAACCCAGAACCTTCGCATGACGCGAGTGCCACTCGTTCGACTCAGCTAGGGCGATGACTGCAGCTCTATGCCCTTTTTTGGGCACTTGCGTATACAATAATAATTTCTAAGAACTTCCCTCGTTAGACCAATGATTATATGAATAGTACATCCGTTCATGAGCAGCACTTTCATACGGAAAGTTTCACAGATTCGACACCCAGAAAAGTATTTTGTGAGTGAATATGAGGAAATATTACTTACTGTGGCCTATCGAGAATGAGCATGGGGGGAACGCAAGATCCCAGCTGGGTAAACTGCAAAGGTGTTTGCACGTAAAGTGGTGTGAAGATGACAATTTCGTAACATTGTACATTTGGCAGAGAATGAAGCATGACTGTTAAAACTTCAAGCTATAATCGATCGGTCAAGAGAAATCGTATTTTCAAGAAACATTTCATTAACTTCAAGAAAAAAAGATTTAAGTCTAGCATGCAGATGTGTGTCTTACGGGTTTGAAGTTACGGCGTTTGTTTAATGTGAACTCTTTTTTCAACCAAGAAGCACGCAGCATGCTACCGTAACCGGAGGTTCATAGATCCTAAATTGTAGCCAGAATTACTTGAACTATTCCTACGTTACTATGTGCGGCAATATGCAGCGAATGCAGTTCTGGGGCGGTATCTCAAGCGATCACTTTCGGCGATACGCTCGCGAGACTTCACGAGATTTCGCGATATACAAGAGATAACTTTTCTGGCGGCCCGCAGACTTAGCACAGCTGGCACAATGCCAGGCAACTGTGACCCGCATAAGGCACAACGCGTCCAGTCCTAGCCTCGAGTTCTCGCTAAAGTGAAAGTGTGTCCGAATGTGATGGTTCTAGAATACCGCCCTTATGCTACACAGTCAAGTCAATTCAAATTTTTTAAAAAAATGACAAAAAAACGTTCTGTACTCACTAGCGTAGTTGCCTCGGATGTCATAGAACGCGTTTACGATCAGGGGATTTGTCGCCCACTCCCTGTCACGGTGGAAAAGAAATAACAGTGAATATATATCACAGTAGTAAGGGTTCTTGCCAACACAAATCATCAGTACATAGTTATGAGCTGTAACTACTCAATAACGGTACCATATATTATATTTTGGTTGAACTCATTTTTCTCTAATGTCATGCATGTGACAGATTTTTCCTCATGTCTAGGCAGACCTATCGGGGCTGTATTGGTATATGCATGATAAATAATGTAATGTCCATGGGAATGCTTAAGAAACAATTACTGGTTAACTTCGTTCATAAGCATTCTACTTCAGTATTCTCAGGCCGAGGAACCGTATATTCCTGGAACAAGCGAATGTTTGGCATGTGTTTTTTTTTTTTTTCGGGAATATGACGTGCACGTGGCACACGTTGCCAAAGAGATGCGCCATCAAGTTGTGAGAGTGAAGGACCGTTCGCCCAGGGAGCGTTCCCCCGGTGTTGTTTACGAGATACCTTGCGCAGACTGCTACATCTGGAATCACTTATCATACAGACCGCATCTAACGCAGTTCATCGTAACGACGGAAATATTACGCCGATTTAAGCACGCTCTTTGCTTCAATTACACAGACCCATTTAAACGATCCTCTACAGGCGATATATTCATTGTGAACGAGGCATTGGAAGCCGAAATGTCGTAAACGTTTTGTTTGGACTGGTCGGCGTCTCTTTTTTTGTTTGTTTGTTTCTTTGTTTGTTTGGAATCATGCCTGCTTAACGCAAAGTCTAATGGCACCACTTAAGAGAGGTTCTTAAGGATAAGTATTGGTTAAACATGCGATAAAAATATGTCAGTTTTTTTACATGTGGTACATTATTCGCAAATATTCAATATTATCCTTAGCTGTTAGAGGGTGGTTTTAGAAAAATATTAACTGGACTGACAATGCAGCAAGGGCAGCTTATCCAGGTGGATACCCGGAAAACGTATCTATAGCTTAAGATTTTGAAAAATCCTGCATAATTTCACGGCTGCTTGGTCTGCATTTCGCACTTTCCAAGTGCCCTTTAAATTAAATGGGTAAGAAAAGTTAATTACATGCTAAAAAAATAGATACCTAGGCATTGCTATTTATTAAAAGGTCAATTTTAAAGCGGCCCTGCAACACTTTTACAAGTAATCGTCTAATGACTTCATTAAAAGAGCTTATTGCCTCAAGAATCGTCCGCCGCCAAAATTTTCAGAATCCGCGAAGTACGAGCAAAGTTACAGGAATCTGTCGCACACTTCAAGCGACTTCTCTCCCCTTTCGTACTAACGAGCGCGCTGAAAGCTACGCGTGCGCAAGGGGGGGGGAGCAGGGGGGGGGCGAGAGGGGGGGCGCAAAGCCGGCCCAATACATTGACATAATATGGAGGGGGGGGGGGGCGCTGCGACGAACCTTCGCCCCCCCCCCCCCCCCCCCCTGAAGAGGAACCCTGAGCACGCCTATGGTGAGAGGTACGACCATAGGTCGGCAAACTCATGCGGCGACTCACTAAGACTCACTCATACTCAGATCGAGCCGTGAGTCTGAGTCTGAGTGAGTCCGGGTGAGTAATACTTTGATGAGTTTGAGTCCGAGTGAGTCCGGCTGAGATAAATTTTGTTGAGTCTGAGTCTGGGTGAGTCCGCTTGTAGAAAATTTTGGTGAGTCTGAGTCCGAGTGAGCCCTAAGCGCAAAATATATTTCTTGAGTGAGTCTGAGTGAGCTCCACATTTTTAGGGGCGAAGCTCCTTAGCCTGTCGGTCGTGCGTCCCTTGTATGTAGTAGCCACCTGCTGATGACGATGACGATCGCGATCGCGATCGCATAGTGGGTACATGGAATGTACCCACTATGCGTCATAACGATGACGCTGATGACGATGACGATCGCGATGCCATACAACACATGGCATCGCGATGCCACATCGAATGTACCCACTATGCGTCATAACGATGACGCTGATGACGAGCGACCATCGCGATGCCATACAACACATGGCATCGCGATATGGTCTCACATGCATATCGTTTGACCACATGCCACCAACCACCATCACGTCTTTGATGATGTACCTCCGGAGCTTCGCCCACTCATCATCATTCACTCCGCGGATATGCTGTGATTTTTTTTTTTTTTGCCGACCTATGGGTATGGCAAGGGGGGCAAGAAGATGCGTCTCTTCGTCAGCGCGGGTCGTGACCTTAAGCACTTTCTTTACTTTTTTCTTCGAACGCGCGGCTTCAGTGTGATCGCAAGCGCGAGCATGTGGCGGGCTCCCGCGGCGGCCGCGGTAACTATACAGCTCACGCTGCTCATAGCAGCCATTGGCCATTGACTTTGGGTTTATGGCGTCACTTGTCGAGAGAAGAGGGAGCGATTTCTAGCTGACTTTGAGAATGAATTGTTAATTCCAGGCCTCGTGCTGCGCTATATTGTTTCTCTCGCGTGTTCTCAGGAGCCTCGACTGCCGATCGGCAGCGTTTTCTGAACACGCTGGAAAAGTGTTGCAGGGCCCCTTTAATCTTGAGAAGTTCCCCCTGCAAAGGCGAAACAGCGCTTTCTCCGGAAAATTTCTTTGAAGGGTTTGCCTGAATTATATTTTTACAAAGGACTCTTTGTATGGCAAAGTAAGAATCGAATTCCGCGTAATTCTAGCCCTCACGACCGTATTTAATCGCGGACAACATTGATGAGAGAGTGAATGAAGGGAGTGCCCAGAACTTACTTTTCCTTATCGACAGGCTTCGTAATCTTCGAGAAATCTCTGGCAAACTCAAAGCGTCGCACCTTGAGAATGTTCACGAGAAAGTGGTCGTCATCTATTTCAAGCTGAAATAATAATAATAAAAAAAAGCAGTCAGACACTTGCATGTGGTACAAGGCGAAACTCCGGATTCGTTAAAAAGAAAATTGCAGTGAACCACTATTTTATTCTTGATTCATGAGTACTGCCATCTTGGGCTTTCAAACAATATATTTCTGTTTGTAAAGGTCATGAAACGTCGAGTTCATCTGCACAGCTGTTATTACGAGTATGAGGGAATTGTAGTACTGCTTATTTTGTTTTTACGGCTACAAAACTCCGACAGACCAATATGTCGACTTCGTAGGCATTCATAAAATAGTCTATAGACATAAGCTTGAGAAGGGTCTAAATAAAGCCCTTATACACCAACTAACTCAGTCGAACATCGTGCTTAGTACGCAAAATTTTAATTTTTGTTTACTTGAAAGAGAAAGGAAAACGAAACGATGCTCACGTCATGATATTCTTTGTCCAGTTCAACTGGATCCAAGATGAACTTCGGGAAGCCGACTTTCTGCCCCATAGCGGCAACCTGCGCACAAGAACATTCCCAGTTTCCTACGTGATTGAAGAAAAACCAAAATCAAAGAGCTTCATGACGATGGCGGTGCTCTACAAAGTAGTAACTGTAGACAAAAACAGCAACTCAAATGTAACAGCAATATGGCGTCTCACATTGCTACGATTTACCATTGATATTCATAAAGGTAGTTATCGTCATCCGTGAACTGTTACGGCCTTCTGGTCAACCGACGCTGAGTCGCTGACTACCATATACTCATAGGCGTGCGCAGGATTCCCCTTCAGGGGGGGGGGGGGGGCGACGGTTCGCCGCAGCGCCCCCCCTCCCAATTAGGTCAATGTATGGGGCAGACCTTGCGCCCCCCCTCTTTAGGTGTCTAGGGGGGGCAACCGCCCCCCACTGCCCCCCCCTCGTACCCACGCCTATGCATATACTTATGACACCATGACCTGCCAACTCTGCACTACCTTCTCCTAATACCGTCCTTACGACGTACCTATATGCATACATGCCTGTACAATAGCTAACTTGAGCAGTGGGAGACGGAGCTGCTCAGCCCCGTCCCAGAAGGCAAACTCTGGGCTATCCACCACCGGGACTCAAGGGTTACCGGTAGCCGTCTAGGCAATGACTAGTTGCCCCCCCCCCCCCCCCCCCCTACACACACACACAGCTGTCTGCTGGTGCTATGCAATAAAGGTATCTCCTCCTTCTTTGCTACAGTGGTTATTACGCACTATAGACCACTGTCAATCGTCCACGATCATTGCAACGCAACGCCTGTCCTGTCTTTCTGTGTATGCATCACTTTTTCGCACTGTTCCCGGATGGATAACTTCAAGCTTGTCCATATCTTTACAACCGTATATAACAACGACTTCCATATGACACGTAAAGCGCGTGGCTGGGCGTCACATTCATTTCGTCATTCTTGGCGTTTTCTGCGGCATTGCAACTCTTGTGAGGATTCGGATCGTGAAATGGCGTCCGGATTATTCTAACAAGAATGTTGATTACACTGAAGCTAGGCGTGGGACCGGGCAAGTAGATACTCTGTGATGACGTACGCAGAGCGAAAGCGGTCGCAGCACAGTAGGGAAAGCGCCTGCCCCCCTTCGCTACTTTCCGTCCATTGTCCGCTTTCGCTCTGTAACTTAACTGATCTATGACTGCACAGCCTTCGAGATCAGTGCTGCGGAAGATTGACGTCGCAGTCTTCTCAGCAGACCAATAACTGTCCTGTGTAAAGCTATCGTATTCTTTATAAAACGATAATGACAAAACACACCCACCTTCTCACGACAGAGTTCCTTAGTCTTTTCGTCGAGGAAGCTCTGCCGCGGAAAGGTTTCCACGTAGGTCTTCTTGATCTCGTCAATCAGCAGCCCTACCTGCGCAGCAGGCAAAGAGCGCTTAAAAATGTCCTCGCTAAGGGAGTACATACAAAGAAAGAAGAATTGTATGATACGAGAAGCTCCACATAGAGTGCAGTCTCTAACAAGTCTATCCACGCATGAACCTTCAAGAGAGATGACTTTATGTCCACGTATATATGATTCAAGAGTGAAATCCAAACTTCCGTGGTGGTCTGTGCGGTGTTCCGCCCGAGTTGTCGATGGAGACCAGCCGTGGCGAACGGCTGATAAAATGAACAAAATTTCTGTGGCGATTAAGTGGCAAGTGAGACGAAAGTACGTCAGTATTAACTTCAGTTACCTCTAATTACCTACAAATATCTCGATAGCCAACCCTAGCAAGCATCTACCAACAGTGCTGGTACTATACCAGTAAATGTGGTAGGTTTCATACAAATTCTCACATATTTTGCCCATGTGTCATACTTAATGCTACTGCATTAAAAAAGAAAGAAAAAATGCAGCGATCGGAATACCGTAACTGGCGCCGCACGGAATCGCATACTCTACCAGAGGCGAGAGTTACGGGAGGGGTGAGGGGCGCTCGTCCACCCGAACGCGTCCACAGTAAGGGGGAGGCCTCCTCCCCCCGGGAGCATACCTTTGTAGCCCTAATTTTATATTGCATGTCTATAACGAAATGCAGACCTAATGAAGGCTACATTTTGTCATAGACATGCAATGTAACGCCACTGTGAACCTTGCTAAAGCAAACCTCCAAATTTTGATCACAACAATGACAAGTTTAATTTCTTCGAGAGTGGGTCCTTTTTCGTCCCCTTTTTCAACCAAGCACCACCCTATGTTAGCCTCATCGCTTCTGCGGTATGCCGTGCAAGGTTCAGCTTAATGTCTGTGCCTCACTCTAAATGCACAGTTAATCCGGTTTGCTCGTCCGCCCCCCCTCCCCCGCCCCCTGACGCAGCTTGGGGCGACACAACTAGGCCGACGCCGGTCCAGCTTTGTCACCCCCCTTGCGGGCAAATGGGAAAACTACGTCTCTGCGCTCTGGTACAACCTAAACTAACCCTTTAGTGACTCGCAAACGTCGGAAGTGAGGGTGCAGCTGAGTTCGCACCTGATTGTCGGTGGCGGCGGCGAAGTCCTGCCGTACGAAGAGCGCCGCCAGGGGCATGCTGAAGCTGTCGCTCAGCAGGCGCACGCACTCCTTCCAGCGTGACAGGTAGGTGCGCTCCTCGTGGGGACGCGGCACTCGCCGCCGGAAGTCCAGGTACAGTCGCCGGAAGTGCACGTCCAGGTACGGCATGTACGCCATCACGAACCGCCACGAGAGGTAGTTGGCCAACGTCCTGCCACGGACGTTCGGCGATCAGCTTTACTTAGCTTACGCAGCATAATACTATGCATGTACGACGAATGTACACATTTCACAAAGTCTCCGGGTAGTGTCCACTCCGTTCATTTGCCAGAGCATGAATAACGTTACTTCACGATTTCCCCAACATGTGTTTCATTGCATGGCTCCACTGCACAATTATCGACATACGCGGTCTCAGTAAACGTGCTGAGCACTGAAATGACTATATTCGCAAGGAAAACGCGAATAAGCACAAAAAAAAAACATAGCTGATCCCTCTGTCAAAGGAATCGGTATAGCACGAAAGTGAAACGTGTATTCACATAAGTAGTTGAGCGTTTATTGTGCATTGTTTCGCCACAAGGGTGAAGGAATGAATGCTGCAGCAACAAATTGTAATGTGACGTGAAGAATGGCAAGCAGCTCGAAACATGCAGCGCGCACCTCAGCAGAAAGGGCGCACGAAATGAGCATACACAAGACGAGCACGGACTAACTGTCACAGCTCGACATTTAAAGCGCGCTGCTCTAACACAAAGACGCACGAAACGAACGCACAAGCATACACAGGACGAGCGCGAACAACTGCCACAATTATTACTTCGTGTGTAAGCGGCGCGCTCCATTCGTAAACGCGGCCGCTGCGGCGAACGAAGCGACCTTCGTGTACTCTTTAACCACTGTAACTTCTAAGCAAACTTGCGGTGGAAGGACAAGGCGTGCGAAGCGCCCGAATGCCCCGATCAGGAGATAGGCGCGCGCGCACGAGCGACCACGCCCCGTGGAGGCGCACGCTCATCCCAGCGAGAGGTGCGACGACCTTTAGAGCGCGCGCTCCGTGACACCTTCGCGCCATCTCGCTAGTGATGACGAAAACGCGCTGAAGTCGAGGAGCTCTGAGGACCGCCAACGGTATATGGTGTGTATAAATAGCTTGCCGTTAGCAAGCTGAGGAACGTACGCTCCCGTAGCTGAGTGGTTTCGCGCCGCGCGCTGCGGAGCTAGAGGTCGCAGGTTCGACGCCCAGCGACGGAACTTTTTCTTCTAGTTTTTCTTTGATCTCATTATGTTAGTTTATATTTTACAACGTCATATCCGTGACGGAAATACGTCAGAGGCCGTGGTGGACCCCGGCATAAAACACTTTCGTGTTAAAAAAAAAAAACGACAAGCGACTAGCATAGTCTACAAGAGACTCGGTGGTAGAAGCCCAAAGCACTTATTGTAAGGGGAACTGGCAACTCTGCTTGGCAGAGAGGTAAACTCGCGAACAAATGCAGAAGCATGAGACATTCAGTGGAACAGCAGGAGGTAGGAAAACATCTCTATAAAGAACTACAAGAAAAGATATTTAGAGAAACCTGTTATCTCACCTGGGACTGGTCTTGTTGAGCAGGTCAAAGAGCCGGCGCATATAGTTGCTGTCGTTCTCGATGGTCAGATTGATGGTGGACTCGTCGGTCTGCTGTAGTCCAGCGTAGTCCATCACCCTTCGCAGGAGGGATGTCCAGTTCAACTGCGCATAAAAAAAATTGCGGCAAATTTCCACGAGGAGAAACTGTCGTGCGCGCGAACCAGTAGCTGTTCGTGCCATGCACGAGCAACAGTACCTAACATTAGAACATTAGCCTACACTACTCAACATTAAACTACTGTTAGCTAAGATTATCCACGGAGCAGGCTTGCCCAGGGTTATGACTAGCTAAGATTAGCCGGGGGGCAGGCCTGCCAATGGTGATGCATAATCACCCTGGGCTGACCCAGGGTGATAATGCATCACCTGCATGGGTCTTCTCATTCCCCACTTAATGTCCATATCGGCTTCCTAATCAATTCTTTTTTTTTCGAAATAAATGATATAGTTTATGTTTAGTACTCTTGATAACGTTCATTGAAGCCATAGCGCTAAACAGACAGGGACCACAGAAAGAAGACGGGACGTGCGCTACTCACAACTGAATTTTTTATTCCGGAAACATGTACTTATACAGCATAGAAAACAGCAAACATCACCAGAAAACCGTATCACACGCGCAATCCTGCATCATTCAGATACGCGATTTCCTTAGCACTTAAAGCAATCGAGGGCGCACTGACACAATTGGCATTTTCGCTTGCAATCAACCAAGCCTCGACAATCTCTCGCGTATCTTTATCACCATTCCTATACAGAACTACACACTCATTGAACAGAGGTTGGCAGCCGCAGTCATTACAATGCACCGATACATGCCCGTCGCGGTAACACTTGAGCTTCTGGTTGTGCTCTCTGAGCCTATCATTCAGGCACCTGCCTGTCTGCCCGATATACACTTTGCCGCACGAGAATGGGAACCGATAAACTACACTTTGTGCGCAGGCCACGAAAGGGCACTGGTGCTTCTTCGCGCATCCTCGGCGTTTCTTGTGAAAAGGGTCAGTAGCCCTACAACAGCTCATCAATTTTTGTGGAGCGGAAAACACTACATCTACTTCTGCTTTGCTGGCCACCTTCTTTAAGTTGTGGGATAACCCGTGCATATATGGCACGGATACTATCTTCCGCCTGTCCTGACTGCGCCTGCTCGAGCTTGCCGATTCTTTTAACTTCCTTAACGCCTTCTCCGCCACTGACAGGAGCACGTGAGCAGGGTAGCCTGCCTCCTGCAGCCGCTCTTTTTGTCTGGAGAAGCTGACCTGCATTCGGTGGGGGGCAAGACTTGCGCAATGCATTTAGGAAGCATAGGTTAGCGATCGCGCGCTTCACTAACTTAGAGTGTGCTGATGCATATGGGAGAAGTTTTTTATTCTCGCGAGGGTGATATTCCCAACAACAATGGCTGCTGGTCAAAGTTAGTTGGATGTCTAAAAACTGGATGACGTTATCAACAGGAACTTCATGCGTTATAACTAGCTCGTCAAGGCACTCGCGAAACATGGAAATCACATCAGTCACAGTGTTATCTGAATCAGACTCATACAGCACAAGGTAGTCGTCAACGTACCTAAAAATGCGTAAAATCTTTAGCACCGTCATTTTTTCTTCTATACGTCTGTCTAGATGGCCGAGAAACAAATCGCTCAAGACAGGGGCTATGCAGGAGCCAATACAGACCCCTCCTTTTTGAAGGTATAGGGTCCCATCACATTCAACATAGGTAGATTTTAGATAAAACGCCAGTAGTTCTAGGAACCCGCTGGCGGATATTCCTGTCAGGGTCTGGAAGGCAATGACGCCATAGTCATCTATGCGGATCTTCAATACAACGCATCAATAGTCATCTATGCGGTCTTCAATACAACGTCTGTTTAGCGCTATGGCTTCAATGAACGTTACAAACCAACTAGCCCAAACGTCTGTTCTCTCTTGATAACATTGTGTAATGATAGAATTTACTTCAATATTGGGTTTTTATAGCGATAGCGATTATATGGACACTCGACGCCCATATTTGTCGTCACCGTCACGTTCCGTATAAAGTCAAAATCGGTAACATCGCACCGCGCGTCCTATGTTCTGTGTGCGAAGGAAAGCTTGCGAAGGCTGCAGACGGGCACGGCTCAATCAGCGATGAAGCACGCTGGCCGGCTCCGTCGGGCGAAGGAGCATGAATCGGCGCTGGTGGGGGGGCTGCGTCGCTAGAGCCGCAACTGCGAATTTTGATCAAAAGAACTCGATCACGCACACTATCTCGACAGACATCAGTAGACGGCTCCTACCCTAGTACGTGCTGCGCTCTTTAATTCGCATTGAGGCGACAGGACGCACGAAAACCGCTTCGTTCCCTGGAGCGGCCGTATTCCTTGACACCAGCGTTTCGTAGAATTACGCGATATCGGATGCTAAAGCTGCTAGCCTTACTTTGGCTAACATTACTATTTGTCGCTATACCCCATTCATTGCTTCGCTTTTAAGCGAAACTGCGACTTCTTTTTTTTTTCCTTATAACTTTTAGCCTTGAAATGACATTTAGGTAAGCCCAGAAGCTGCCTTTAAAACCACAGTTCAGATCAGAACGTTTCTGATTAAAATAACGTCAATCAAACGTTTCCTTTTGCATCGCGTTCGACAAACGTTAACGGGTTGAGGCAGCGGAAATCAGACAGGAGAAATAGGATGGCTTTCAAGATGCTCCTTATCCTCCATCGACTATATACTCTTACAAGTTGTCTCCACAATCGCGGGAAGTCTTCCTTCGGCGCAATTTCTCGCCGATGAAGAGAATCCAGCAACGATATAAACCTCGCATCATTAACTCCATCGTTAGCGCTGTATAGGTGACGTCACAAAAGCGTCAATTTGTCAAATTCTTCCGATTGGCACAACGAACGAGCAACCTTGCCCGAGCTTTCTACTGTTCGCCTGTGTGTGTAGGGGAGATTGAAACCCATCAGAGCGAGCGTGAACGAGGGCTCTCTTGTGATGAAGTGCCATCATCTTGGTCGACGTAGCTGTAGAAATCTCTCTGCGTATGATCGACGATCAAGCGTCAATGTGCACCCGGATGGCAGCGAAATGACTTCTTTTCTAGCGAGCTTGAAAGAGATAGACGACGGCTAAACGACAATCGATGCCGACCAGCTGCTGCTTTTTATAGAGAGCGGAAAAACTAGCGATAATCGCCTAGTTTTCGCTCGCCTCTCTTTAAACGCCTCGGCAAACGCGAAAATTGGCCTTCGGCGGTGTCAACACGCGTTTGCGTGTCATCATATGACGACGTCATCGTATGACGTCATCATGATGTCACATATGCCCAAATTTTGTGATGTCATCACGAAGCCACTACGAAGCCGTCGTGAAGTCACATGGTGTGACGTCACGACGTGACATCGTGTGACGTCACATGATGAAGCTATAGCATGACATCGTCAAAGGTGGGCCAGTCACGGAGGCAATGCAAAACCAGGTAAGCTGCAGAAAACCTGCTCTGCCTCCGATCCTGGAGGCAGTGCGAAACAACGTTAGGTGCAGAAAGCTTTCAGAACGGGATGCGGGGGAGGACGAATGCATAGACTGAGATGAAAAAGAGAGTTACCGCTTTCGCTTCCATGTGTACTTGGGTGAATTCATAAGGGGCCAAGCTTTTCCTTTAACTCCCTTTTCCCCGATTGTTTAGCTCTTGAAGTGTAACAGATACTACTAAATCATTATCTTTTTGAGGGGCGTTACATTTGGTAATATTGATATATGGGGTTTTAGGTGCCGAAACTGCGATTTGATTATATGGCACGCCGTAGGGGGAGGGCTCCGGAAATATCGACCCTATGGTGTTCATCGCACAGTACACGGGCCTCTAGCATTCCGCCTCAATCGAAATGCAACCGGCGAAGCCGGGATCGAATGCGTGACCTTCAGGTCAGCAGTCACTTACGGACATCACATTTCCTCAGATATATAGGTGAACATGGCGAAATCACGTGAACACGGCAAGCGCTCATGTTCGCGCAACTCGGCATTCGTTTACGTCACAACGACGGCATTTCTCGTCCTATAATTTAAACGCATCCCGTCAAATAGTCTATATAGACAATTTGAGGGATGCGTTTAAGTTCTGCTTCTTGGGCTGCTCGCCCTTATCGATGTGTATGTGTAACAAAGAAACAAACGCCACTACAGTATACACTCTTTTTTTCTTTCTCTCTTTTTTATTTTTTTTATTTTTTTTCCTTTTTGTCAAATTGCAGTACAACATTGTATGTTATCTTGTAAAATTGTGTTATTTCCACTCCTGTAAAAACCCCCCTTCAGGTTGACAGTATCAACAAACAAACAAACAAACAAACAAACAAACAAACAAACAAACAAACAAACAAACAAACAAACAAACAAACAAACAAACAAACAAACAAACAAACAAACAAACAAACAAACAGACAGACAGACAGACAGACAGACAAACAAACAAACAAACAAACAAACAAACAAACAAACAAACAAACAAACAAACAAACTCCTGTACAGGTGCGTTCGGCGTCTCGTGAGTTTAACTCGGCGTCACGACGCACCAGACTGGCAAATGGTTCGTGCAAAAGCCCGAGACAGCGGCGTCCAAGAATCGAAGAGGTGTATAAAAAATTCAGAACCCTTGCCCTACCGGGGAAATGTTTTGCAAGCGAAGATTGGCGCGTGCATGCCTAACGTACTTCCACGATTCTGGTACTACTTTTCTTTCTTTCTTTCTTTCTTTCTTTCTTTCTTTCTTTCTTTCTTTCTTTCTTTCTTTCTTTCTTTCTTTCTTTCTTTCTTTCTTTCTTTCTTTCTGTTTTTTCTTTATTTCCTCCTTTCTTTCTCTTTCTTTCTTTGCTCCTTTCTTTGTTCTTCTTTCTCTCTTTCTTTCTTTGCTCCTTTTTCTTTCTTTCTTTCTTTCCTTGCTCCTTTCTTTGTTTTTCTTTCTTTCTCTTTCCTTCTTTCTTTCATTCCTTGCTCTTTTTTTTCTATTTCTTTCCTTCTTCCTTTCTCTTTCTTTCTTTCTTTCTTTCTTTCTGTTTTTTTCTTCATTTCCTCCTTTCTTTCTCTTTCTTTCTTTGCTCCTTTCTTTGTTCTTCTTTCTCTCTTTCTTTCCTTGCTCCTTTTTCTTTCTTTCTTTCTTTCCTTGCTCCTTTTTGTTTTTCTTTCTTTCTCTTTCCTTCTTTCTTTCATTCCTTGCTCTTTTTTTCTATTTCTTTCCTTTTTCCTTTCTTTCTTTCTTTCTTTCTTTCTTTCTTTCTTTCTTTCTTTCTTTCTTTCTTTCTTTCTTTCTTTCTTTCTGTTCTTTCTTTATTTCCTCCTTTCTTTTTCTTTCTTTCTTTGCTCCTTTCTTTGTTCTTCTTTCTCTCTTTCTTTCTTTGCTCCTTCTTTCTTTTTCTTTCTTTCTTTGCTCCTTTTTTTCTTTTTCGTTCTTTCTTTCTTTTTGTGCAATGCTCCCTCCTAACTTTTTTCTTCCTCCAGGTCAGGAATTGGACCTTCATCCGCGTGCCTAAGCAGCGGAACGCTTCAGTTGCTGCAGGTAACAACGACGTTCATGCGCTCACATCCAGACAACAACGAAATGTGGCAACGCGAAACGTCGAGTGACCTCGACAAAAGATCCGATCGCCAGATCAGAAACGGCTGTGGTTTTACGCTTACGACGCCACCGAAATCTGTGAGTTATAAAAGCTTCGCTAAAAGGGACACTAAATAGAAGAACAATATTTTTTCGCATTAGTGAATTAATCTTTCAAGATACCAAAAAAAAAAAAATAAACCACGCTCACTGCGAGAAGACACCTGGTAAGCGAGTAAACGACCAAAAAGAAAATGCGAATGGCGACACCACCTTGAAGTTCCCGTACAAATCTCCGTGACGTCATGGATTTTGACGGTGCCTACTAGGGCCTACGTAGTTCCCAATCGGTAAAAATGTAGTACATTGTCTTTTGAGGGAGTCAGAGACTAAGTATTACCAAATTTCAAGAAACTTAGTTAAGGAAATATAGCTAAAGTACGAAAAAAGCAGATTGAAATCCTTGGCATTCGCCATCGGAGATTTCGGCGGAAAATTTAAAAGTGAGACTTTCGACACTGAATTTCTCATTTACTGATAAACCTATGGTGGGGAAATTAACGCCACTGGAGTTTTCAGAGCATAATTTATCAGTTTTAAACTAAATTGTTTCACTTTAGTGTGGCTTTAACCTGTCCATAGTTAAAACACAACGCTATACAGGAAAGCTGACGAGGACATAACTCAGAGGGCGCGAACAGCCGGTGCGCTCCGCTTTCGCGCGTTCCCTGGGTGTTTATTTATAACCCTGTCAGGACGCCTGCTAAAGTGACGCGAAGACGACGAGTTGAGGGACTTGCCCATCCTCTGTGCGCAGCACCGCGGGCGCTTTTAACGCCCCTCTTTGCACCCTCTGGCACGAGAGACCACCGCTTTGCACCTCCAGCCAGCGCACCCCTAATTATACACCGCCACGGCTGCTTCGTCTCGGACGCTTGTTCGGGCACCTATCTAAACTATGTTCCATAGCTGCGAAGACGACGACAAAAGGGGTTGCGCACGATATTTTGACGTCCGGCCGTTTGGGATACATCGGTAGGTTGAGCTAGAGCGGTGCTTAACCGAAAGTTTTACGGCAAAGCTGTATATGGCTTCGCGAACCACGATTCGTCCGTCCTAAGTTGTTGTTCCTCGGACAGGTCTTGTGCACCTAAAAAAAAAAAAAAAAAAAAAAAAAAAAAAAAAAGGAAAAATTTCACAGGATACCTTATGCATTCCCCGAAGACGACTCGAAGGCAAAAGCCATATTTTTTCCTTCACATTAAGTTACATTGATCTTGCCCCGCCACCCTTCGAAAGCTTTCTGCCCCTGACGTGGCTTTGCATTGCCTCCAAGATCGGAGGCACGTCGCCGGGTTTTCCATTGCCTCCGTGATCGGACCACCTTTAACCATGCTTCACGATATCACGTGATCGCGTCATCACGTGACGTCACCGTGACTTTATGATGACGTCATAGTGACGCCACAAATCTTAGCAATCTGTGACGTCGTCGTGACGTCATGTGGTGACGTCATCACGTGATGATTTTTCGCATCGCTCGCACCCGATGCCGCGAGACGCCGCCGACGGTCAAATTTCGCCTTTGATGAGGCACCTAAGGCTTTAGCCTCTAAACTCCTAGCACGTATGTGCCATAGGAAGTGGGGAAATCCCACTACTCATTACTGGTCCACTAAAAAACGAATGGAACACACGGACGGCAAGCAATCAATTGAAATTTCTAGACAGTCGGAACGAATAATTAAGGGAGTTATTAATTAACCCCCGGGATTAACCCAGTGATAAACACCGGGGCGGCGTATAACAGCTTTCACTGGTTAACCCTCTGTATACGGAGTGCTTGTAGCGGTCAAACCCATTCCCAAACGAGGCTAATCAAAGAACAACAATGAAAAAAATTGGCGGCGTATCTGCGTGCTTCGCTGCAAATGTCGTCGACAGACGATAGTCTTGTACCGGCCGTACTACTATGTTTTGCCTTGCCTCAGACAGCGGCTACTCTAGCCGCATATGGCTGGTATTGATAAAATAGAGGAGGCGCTTCGCGAGATATGGACGCCATTGAAAAAAAAAATGACCGTCCAAGCGCTCCGTACAAATGGTTAACCAGCGAAGCTGAAATGTGCGGCCCCGGTGTTTAGCAGCGTATTCAACCCGACGCTGCACTGAAGCCTTCCACAATTATCGTTGCCAGGTTGTGGTTGAACCACAGGCGGTCACAGACGTCGCAGCCGAAGGCAAAGAGCCGCTGGAGAAACTCCCGCCTAAAGCGGGCGTTCGCCCCGGCGAACGCGCTCCCGCAATCATCACGTCGACGCTGTTCTGCCCGCAACGCCGCTTCTTCGGCGCGCCGTTGCTGCAAGCGTTTGACCCTGCAAGCGTCGTACCCAAGCTCGCGCGCCAATGGCGAGCGAGCTTGGGTACGACGCTCAGAATGACGTAACTGATAGCACAGCCAATAGAGACCGCTCGTGACACAGATGCCGAGCGGTTTTTCGTTTCTCCTAGCCATATACAGCTTTCGCTGTAAAAACATGAGCTTGTGCTGAACCAAGGGCCACTGCCAGCGGCAGCACCTTATCGTCGGCACAGGGCTTTTTCGTGCAAAGCGTAGCAGTTCGTGCACAGCGTCGCATTTTTAGCGCACCCTAAAAACACCAGGGTCTTTAGAATTACGTATCTATGTATTTTCTAATAAAAGAACACACAACCTGATACTTACATATTAATGTTGCGCCTCAGGTATGCGTAGTATTTGCTTTTTGATCGAATATGTTCACAAGTATGAACGCAAACACCAGTTCAAGATGGCTGGGCGTTCAGAAAGTGGTTAAACTTTAGCCGAGTACCTGAATCAGGTGACAGACCAGTGATGCCAACCCTAGGGATTTATCCCTAGATCTAGGGATTTGCTGGGTCTCTCAGGGATTTGGCGTCTTTTTGATGAATATAGGGATTTTTCGTAAGGTTCTGGGAATGTTGCATTATGCGGCCTAATGAGAGGTATTACTGAGTAATGACGCTTCTTCAACTAGAAATGCTGTAAAAAACGATAATACTCGCTATTGGCTGCTTTTAATTCAAAACAGCGGTGGTGTACTGCTGCGCCGAGTGAAGGCGATCGCAGTTCTGTGACGCGAGATGATCATATTCTGTATACTGGAGGAAATGAAACTTTGTCGTCACAAGTGTTTAACATGTGCGCAGTTATCATAATGAGCACCCTGAGTGATTGCTGCTTTGTGAAACAAGGATAAATTTTGTCTTGTATAGTGCATATGAAAAAGCGCCAAGTTCAGGCTCCGCGTGCCCACACCATGTAAATTATTTGTATCGAATAACTTCTGGACCAGACTTGAGAAAGAGAGCGAAAGCAGGAGTGACCGTTGCACTACTTGGTGCTGATTCTTTATTAAGGAAACGGCTTGACGGAAAGAGACGAATAAACTGTTCGTGTGTTTCCTTCGCGTCGTTTTCATAATAACGAAAATAGTGACAAAATTATTTGGCCGTATAGTAAGCTGATCAAAAGTACACAAAATGGCTATCAGCGAGTAAAAAATGGCCCCTGTACATCAACTGGAAATCATGCAACGCTGATTGCAAATGTAGAAACTTAGATAATTAACCGCCACCTCGCAAGCTGCAAGTACAAGAAAGGAGCTACAGACTTGCGAATAACTCGAACGATCACATCTATGCCTTCAATCAGTGGGCATAGTGAACTTGAAAAAATTTGTCTGTCTCTCTAACAACTTGCGCCATCTGAAAGCTCTTTATGTACAATTACTCCACAGAAAGTGCAAAAGAAAGAGCTTCAGTGGCTGTTAATATGATGATTTTTACTTCTGATGAGAGTCACGTAGATTTGGCCTCAGAGCGAACTATCTTTATACTTTGTTAAAAGTGAATTAACCTGAATAGCGACATCAAAAAGTCAATCTAGGGATTTTTCTTGCAATCTAGGGTATTTTCGTGGGTCGCTCTAGGGATAAACCGCTGACTGTGGTTGGCATCACTGTGACAGACAGACAGATAGACAGCCAGACCAAAATTTTTGCGTTCTAGTATCCCAAGAAAGACTATCGTCTTTAATATTTCCAGCAGCTACAGTCCCTGTTGAGCTCGACATGCTCCGTTCTTGGTGGATTGCCTGAAAAGTGCGAATGGTACCTGAGCGAGAAAACGATATTACAGGTATGTAATTAGAAAACGTAGTCCCTAATGCAGTATTTATTTATTCACATACGGGCTCTTTTTTTTTGTTGTTGTCGTGGTAGAGCTTGGCAGGTATCGTAAGAAGGCTTGATGCATACGGCTTGATGACGTAAGTATTACTGGCTGGTTGACACACATGACACTCGCTTGTGAACCTAAAACGTAGCACACACTGACGTCAGTGCGCTTTTCATATGAACCTGCCAAGCCGTGTTGTGTTATGTACAGTCGTCAGCAAGCTTAACACGAACGCTCCGCAGCGTGTCCTGAAACAGTTTGATTGACGCTAGCGCCACGTCGCCTGCGGTTCTGTTGCCGAGATGTTACCCATGCACGCCGACATACTATCCAAGCATACCGATGTATGATCTCGATAACAGCGCCCAGCACTTCGCGGCCGGCATCAGTCAAAGTAGTCCCGGTCACGCCTCGGAGCGTTCGTGTTAAGCTTGCTGACAACTGCACATGTGTACAACATGGACAGCGCAACCTACATTATGCAGTCCTGCCAATGCAGCTCATTCACGCGTTCAGACAGTTCTCGTAAGTTTCTGGTGCCGCCGCTTCTCTAAACCACGCTTATTCCTTGTCACTTACGGGTGCTATGGAATGTTGCCCTGCGCCACCGCTTATACCTAACGGTGTGCGCGGTGACCTTATGCCGCATTTCTCTTTCTCTTGTATGCATCCTTTGGCCCCGGATATCCATCGCGGGATACGCACATATGGAAGTTAGTCCATACATACTGACCGCTCTGGGGCAGCTTGGTATTATAACCTTCAGGCGGGACACCTTCATGTTTGGCAGGTATACAAGAACATTCGTCCCGCATAATATGTTCAGCGTGAACTCACGCTTTTCTTTAAAAAAAAAGAGAAAAGGTTACAGCCGAAAGAAAAGAGACTAGGGAGAAAAACAAGTAAAGAACCAAGAGGAGGTTGATTGGTCGAGCTTAGGGGCTCATGTTTCAACTCATCCAAAAAGGATAATATTTACGAGACAGCTGGCACCGTTGCGTTGACTTTCAGCCAATATATCGAGAGCCAACATACCGAAAGCACGCGAACACGAGCCCACACTCACAAGCATACACACCTGTATGAGCAGACTTCTGCATCCGTGCACACATTTCTAGATGCGAACGCGCACGCACGCACACACACACACACGAACACACGCACAAAGACACACACACACGCGCGCACACACACGCGCGCGCACGCACACACAAACACATGCACGCACGCACACGCACAAAGACACACACATACACACAAACACACACACGCGCGCACACACACAAACACACGCACACACACACACACACGCGCACGCACACACACACACAGACACACGCACGCACACGCACAAAGACACACACATACACACAAACACACACGCGCGCACACACACAAACACACGCGCACACACACACACGCGCACGCACACACACACACAGACACACGTACGCACACGCACAAAGACACACACAGACGCACACACACACAAACACACACACGCACAAAGACACACACAGATGCACACACACACAAACACACGCACGCACATGCACACACACACACACACACACACACACACACACACACACACACACACACACACGCGCGCGCGCGCGCACACACACGCCAGGCCCGAAAGAGTGGAGCCCTAACTTGCCAGGGGTCACGCGTGGCCGACTAATTGGACCACCCCTCCCCAGCATCATCGCGCCGTGCGACAACCACTCGGGATACGCGGCCAGGAAAGCGACAGGTCGTTAGCGCCGAGCCGAGCCCAAATGGCTCCGCGATCTCGACGCTCCCGAGGCGCTGGTAATCGATCTCTCGCCGTTCCCTGCACCGAGCGCTCGTATATATCCCTCCCAAGGGATGTGCCGCGGTTCGGTGGCGGTACATAGCGAGAGCGGGTGAGCCCGCTCCCAGTGCACCGGCTTCCGTTAACACTGCCGAGGGCCGAAAAAAGGGGAAAAGAAGGGGGGGGGGGGTAACTGCCGTTTCGGGAGCTATACTACTACACGTTTCGCGCTATTGAGCCAGGTTGTGTGCTATATTCTCCGTCGAGGAGCCCGGAGTAAACAGAGTGAGCTAGTACTTCCAGTTTTGTTTGTTCGGGCTTTTTGCTCACTGTTCACCTCCGGGAGCTCGTTTGAAAACCCTGTTACGTTATCTCCTTTTCATTCGTGTGCGTGCGCGCATGTGTGCGTGTGTGTGTGTGTGTTTGACGCAACTTATACATAATAAAGAAACATCACGCTTCATCTCGCTTGGCGGGCATCAATTAACACCTCTAGCTGCCGCGGAGGATTCTTTTCTTTCACTTTCTGTAGTAATGTAAACATGCTTCTAAATGAAAGGAATGGGCCGGCGTTGTACGTGCCTACCCCCCAGGGGAGTCATTTAGGTTGGAGATAGCGCTTTTAAATCCCTCTTTCCCTCGTTTTTTTTTTTTTCGCTTGGTCTGACCTGGAAGTACTACGTGCGTCCTGTGCCACTAAAAAAAAAAAAAAAAAAAAAAAAAAAAAAAAAAAAAAAAAAAAAAAGACGCAACTGTGCTTCGTGGCATCCGGAAAAGTGCGCTGCGTGCAGACTCTCCATGACCCGAAGGGGTAAAGGCAGGGCTTAAAGTCAGGGGGGGGGGCTCTTACATTTTTTAAGCAGGGGCTCGCCCCCCCCCCCCCCCCCCGCCCCCCTTGGCAGGTCAACTGTACCACTGCTGCACCCACTTGACAAGCGCTTGTGTTGATTTTCTTGGCAGTAGTGATGTGTATGGAGAAATTATGTCTAATATACGTAATTTGTGTAACACTCATATATATATATATATATATATATATATATATATAGAGAGAGAGAGAGAGAGAGCTAGAGAGAATGTCGCCTACGAGGGCCCCCCCTCCAATGATGGGAGACTTTAAGCCCTGGGTAAAGTAAGCAGCCACTCGCGAGCCCTTTCTCAGGGACAGTGGCGAAGTTTTGGACGACGAGAATCCGCGCCGCAAACGCGAAGCTGTTGAACGGAAGTGAACGTTTCAAGACGACAAATCACGTCTTTTAATTTGACCACTAGTAGGTGAAGTTCGAACTACGAAGTTTGCACGACAGAGGTCTGTTTGGCAGCGAGTTCATCAAACCAAGATAGAAAAATGAAATAATTATATAACATATACACATTGAATTAACACGCAGGGTTCGTAAAAAAAAAACACAGCATATCCACGGAGTGAATGATGATGAGTGGGCGAAGCTGCGGAGTTTCATCGGTAAACCGTGAATCTTCCGTGAATTCTGCCCGGTACATCATCACCGACGTGAGATCGGGCGCGTTTATACTAAAGGGTCGATGAGAGTTATGGTGACTGAAGCAATCATGGTTACACCGTGAAATCTTCAGTGGTTTCGCCCAGCAGTAATCAAAGCGATAGTGTGTGTGAAATTTTATTCAAACTTCAACGACCGGTCGTCGTCCATGGTCCGCCAAGCAGCACGATCCGGCAAGCGCACTCGTACGGCGGTCCGCGCAATCGGAGAGCAGCTGCACCGCCAACGCCATCTAGCGTACCTTCACCCAACCGCCATATTGTACGCCTGTCTATAGGACAGCGCCCTCTCGGAAACGAGACGAGAACTGGAGATGACGACACCAGATCCACGGAGTGAATGATGATGAGTGGGCGAAGCTTCGGAGGTGCGTCGGTAAACCGGTAATCTTCCGCGAATTCTGCGCAGTACATCATCAGCGACGTGAGATCGGGCGCATTTATACTAAAGGGTCGATGAGAGTCATGGGGACTCGCAGCTCACTTTAATTTTAAATGTCCGTTGTGAATTTTTTTATTGTTTAATCACGCACAGGAGACATCTCACACCGGCACTACCTTGGAGATCGAAATCCAGTGCCTACTGGCTACTCAGAATGCATGGACAACCGAGGACCGCCGAGGTGATGCGATAAGGAGCTTCGCCCCAAAATATATTCATCATATACAAGTACCGCCGTCTAGCGGACATTCCAAGAACTAAACGAGAGGTGGCTACCTACAACTACATACATCGAGGACGCACGACCCACGGCTTAAGGAGCTTCGCCCCTAAAAAATGTTGGCTGTCGCATCTGTACAATTTTAACAGCGACGGCGCAGGTTCGAAGTCGAACCTGCGCCGTCTGCGTGTCTGTCCGGCGTCACGAAGGTCACGTGACCAGAGGGTAGAGAGAATAAGGAAATAAAGCATAATGATGATGATGATGCTCGCAATTATGACGATGATGCTCGAGATGACGATTATGATGCTAAATGGTGATGATGATGGTGAGGCTAGAAGTGAGACTAAGCTGTCTTAGTCTACCCTCACATACTCTCGCACGCTTACTGCTTTGCTGTCCGAAGGTTTTCACGGCGCGGAACATGTTTCTTTTTGTTTAATTGGGCAGTGATATCTGTGCAGTCGCTGACTGTAGCTTCTTTGAAATCGTTAGGCTGCCACCAACCCAAGACCTACATGATATCTTGCTTAACTATGTTCATTCATTCATTCATTCATTCATTCATTCATTCATTCATTCATTCATTCAGAGAGAAGGATTGGCTCCTACCTCTGGCGCCATGTCATGTAGCTCCGCCAGTGTGACGCTGAGCATGGCCGAGTCGTAGTTCGAGGAAGAGTCGTTGGCGGCGCTGCCGTTGGATCCTGCTCCCCCGGAACCCGGTCCGTCGAAGTCACTGGAGTGGGACACCTGCGTGCGATAGACATCACAGCCAATCAGAGCGCAGCAACAGTTCGGGTTAAGGCGAGGTCTCCACAAGTAGTCAACATTAGTCAAGCGGACGGAGTGCATCAGTCGCCCTGTAACTCCTTTCTTAGAGCATTGCGAGTGTTAAACGGAGGTTCAAGGTTGTGAACCGTTATGAACCATTGCCAATAGGGAGCATAAACCGGTTTGATTTGTCCATACACACGGTCAGCTTTTACTTATTTTAAGTGGGGAGCACTTTAGGGGGGGCAGGCTGTCGTATGCTGTCGTCGTCGCTTGGCGTAACGCAGGCAAAAACCACATATAGCATAGCCAGCTGAAGCATATTAAGTGCATACTGGGGCCAAAGAGAGGTCTATTTCCTCTTGCTCTTCGAGCGCCTTGATGATGATATTAAGTGCGGACATTACTACTATAGCTAGGGAAACACGACAACAGAAACCACGCATAAAAAATTGAAACAGGAAGCAAGCGAGAAATATAGAGAGAGAGAGAAAGAAAGGGAAAAAATAGGAAGAAAAATAGAAATCAATAAAAATAAGGAGAAAAAAACACAGAAAGAAAACTGGAAAAGAGAACAAGAAAGAAAGAGGGGAGGAAAGAAAGAGAAAACCTAAGAGAAACAAACATGGCTGCGCAGTTCCGCACTTCCTCCAGGCTTGGCACCACTAGGCGAAGCGGTCTTAATTTTTGTCCAAGTCTTCATCATTTTCATTACTACTTTTCTATATTCATTACACTTTCTCTCCTCCTATCTTCCTTTCCTCTTCCCTCCTCCCGAAAGAGTAGGCAGGCGTTGTGCCACTCTGGGTGGCAGTTGGCAGCCTGTTCTCTCCCTCTTTCCTCTGCGTCCTTGTGTTCGCTAATCAAACAACAATAAGAATAATAATTAAATATGGCTACGTATAGGGTGAGTTTACAAAATAACCATTTTCTTATTTGAAAAAAAAAAAAAGCTATTGAATGGTCCACCTACTTTGTGTTTCTAGGCCAGTAAAGAACGAGTTTAGGGCCAGCTTGTCATTTTTCCCGAGAAAATCGGGAAAAGTGGCAATTCTGGCCCTAAACACGTTCTTTATAGCCAAAACACACAAATAAGGAGTGCCGATTAAGAACAATTAGTTCTGAAAGAAGTTCTTGACAATAACTGCTACCTTGTTTTTGTTGTTTTCTTTTAAGTAAAAAAAAAAAGCAAAAGCAAAAGAAGACAGAAGAATCAGTGTATTGGGTGTAATACAGGCCCGTAGCCAGGAATTTTTTTCGGGGGGGGGGGGGGGGCAGTTGTTGGAAGCCTTGAAACACACCCATTTTTATTATTTTTCCTCGGTAAAACACCCCCCTTCCATGAAACCAATGTCCTTCTGAAAGCGAAACGCAGGCATGCTCTATACAAAGTCGCGCGCAGCGCAGCTCAGCCTGGCGTAATAAGTAGAAACATTTCGTAAGCCTTCGGATGGTTGGGCCCCCCATATCCCCACACCACACCCCAACATAAATGTCACTCATCACCAGTAGTTTGTGTGTCAAAAGAAACACGTACGTTGGCAAATTGTATTTCGAAGTCCACGACCTCTTGGACGTCCCTCTCCGGGTCCTTGGCGCCGAGTAGCCTGGCCGACTGCGCCAGGATTTCCTGGTAGAGTCGAAGAGCCTCGCGACACTTGTCGTCCGTCTCGTTGAGGTAGTACTCGCTACGCAGCACGGGAGAGCCGCTGAATATCTGCGAACGAGAAAGCAGGGGGGGCTTCGCAGAACTGCGTTGTTATTGTCGCGCAAGAACGAACACAGCGTGTAATGTCTCGGAGGATATGTACAGAGCGTTTGTTTGTGCAGCGAAGCGTGGCGAACTGGTATCCTGGAAGACCGCGGGAACTGATTATCGAAGGCCGAAAGTTGGCGGGCAGACGTTTCACGGGGCTTCCAGATTCTTCGTTAAAGCGTAATTTCCCGCTATATTGTGGCATTCAGCGTAGACTTATGCAGGAAACATTCTAAACTGTGTCCCTTTTCCTGTCCCGATGAAAAAAAAAATGCCTTCATTGTGAATTGCCGTACGTTTCTCGTTAACTATATTCATAGGTGGGCTAAGGGTTCCCCGTTGGGGGGGGGGGGGGGCGAAGGTTTCTTGCAGCGCCCTTGCCCCCCATAGTAAGTCAACGTACGGGGCAGAATTTGGGCCCCCCCTCTTAGGTAAATACGGGGGGGCGGCCGCACCCCCCCCCCCCCCTGCACGCCCTCCCGTGCGCACGCCTATGACTATATTAACCCGTTCTTGTTTCAGTTGTAATTTACCAGTTGTAACTATGCTCCCTGCAGTTAATACTGCACAAGTATGCATTGTCTTGCCCACCTTGCCAATGCATTTGTGCAACTTTGCATCTTCAGTGATTACTTGTCTGATGTTCTTACTACGTTACACGACTAAACCTAAATTGACATGTATGGAATGCTTAATCGAAACTGTTATAAGCATAAAATAAAAGAATTGAATTGAGTTGACCCTGTACGACATGTATGGATGGCTTAAGCGAATTGAATTGTATTAAACCTGTGACGTCTTCGGAGGCTTAATCGAAAGCCTGTAGTGTATTAAGCAAACAAAAACGCCAGGCCTGCGCGGAAGACGCAACACAGTCACAGCGCAAGCTGGAGGAACGGCGTTCGCAGAGCCCATTGTAAACTTTCTTAGGGCGATTACTGCAAGTACAGTTGTGAGGTACCCACTACGCCATAACCATCAACATTTTGTGAAATAGGGAATGTAGCCGCAGACCGGTATATGCGTAAGCGAACAGAATCGAATCGGAACCTGTATGACGTGCATGGAGGCGTTTCGCTCGTCCTGGCCCACGTGTAGCTGGAAGAAGGGCTCGACGCCGTGGACGCGCAGCAGCGCCAGCCGCTGCTCGAGCGCAAGCGACGCGCTCGTCAAGGGGGGGCTTGTGGCGGGATCCCTTCTCCAGCGTGGGCCACGAGCCGAGGTAGTCGTCTCGGAGGAGCTCCTTCAGTTCGGCCACCGATCCTTCTTCCACGCTGCCTGCGCAGATCGTACGGTTTGAATGAACGGGTCAGGACGAGCGGGGATATACAGGGTGTTTTTTTTTAAGCAATACAGATTTTTCCTTAAAAAACTATAATAGTTAGGCACTTGTCGCCTTCGCAGCCAATTTCTAGGCCGAGGCGGAAAGATTTTACCACTAATTAGATCACTCAGAAATTGCTAATTAACAAAAATAATTAAATTAATTTTTAATTATCAATTTTAGGGAAATTGTTTATATGGGGACGTTATTCTACGTCACAGTTTATGGCGAGCCCAATTTTTTAAAAATTGAAAATATCGCGTGTAGTTTGAGAGATCCATCGTCGAATTTCCAGACCGCGGTGCGGTAGATACCGAAACTGACGGACCGGGCGCGCCGGAAAGCGCGCACGTGCTGCGTCAAGCCGGAATTCGACGATGGATCTCTCAAACTACACGCGATATTTTCGATTTTTAAAAATTGGGCTCGCCATAAACTGTGACGTACAATAACGTCCCCATATAAACAATTGCCCTAAAATTGATAATTAAAAAATTAATTTAATTATTTTTGTTAATTAGCAATTTCTGAGCGATATAATTAGTGGTAAAATCTTACCGCCTCGGCCTAGAAATGAGCTGCGAAGACGACAAGTGCCTAACTATTATACTTTTCAAAGGAAAAATCTGTATTGCTTAAAAAAAAACACCCTGTATATATAAAAAAAAATTCAGACAACTCAATTATTGCATTGACATTGAAGAAACACAGTGTTGCCGTTTGAATAACGGTCACCCGGCATTGGTCAAGCACTGGCCTGGCCTAAAATTTTAAACCGCTAGCCATCGCTGATCAATGACCCGAAATATAACAGTGATCAGCCGTCGCTAGCCAACATCATCAATCGTATTTAGCCATCTTTAGCCAACATGAGCAAGCGCTAACCAATGCTAACCAGTGCTGGTAACGTGCGAGCAAATACGGTAGTTGAATGCGGTCAGAAACATTCACCGTGCGGCCGCTTCCGTTGCTGTATATCATTATCGATCATTCAAAAGAAGGTTAGTACAAATACGCTGACTGATATCCCAAAGTGCAAGTAAGCAGATCCGGTACGAAAAATGACTGTCATTTCTATATAGAACTGACATTTCTGTACTAAAAGCAGTGCTCTAAATAAGCGCGCTCGGAAAGCCTGTAACGCACATCGAGGCAACAGCCTTTTCGCATAATGGGCTCGCCGTGGCACCCGTTCGCGGTAAGCCATGTGAGAGAAGGAGAGACAGAGAGTAAAAATTAATTACAGTCCAGTGCTCACGTGACATCCAGTACACAATTCGCGGGTCGCACGAGCGCTGTAGTACGGTGACGGTGATCGAACACCACAGCACTTCTAGTGTCGGCATAACTGACATATCGATACTACTAATGTGGTATTTTCATCACTCGCAAAGCGCATGCGTAATCTCACCCTGTGAAGACTGCACAGACCAACAGCACAACCACTACACATCCCCCCCCCCCCCCCCCCCCATTTATCCCTCTCTTCCTACCTTCAGTGTCTCAAGGCTTAAGTTTCCTCACGCACCATTACGTTCGGCAAGTCGCGGTACAAACAACGCTACCTAGAGGTGCACTATTTACTGTCAGAACTGCGTGGAACAATTCAGGAGTATAGCAGTGCACCAGATTTGTCAGAGCACTTTGCGCGGACCGAATATTCCCTAACCTGGTGGCGCCTTATGAAATTTGCATTCATTCATTCATTCATTCATTCATTCATTCATTCATTCATTCATTCATTCATTCATTCATTCACAGAATGTGTCTAGCTGGTACGAACGTCTACCAAGCGGCATTCATTCATTCATTCATTCATTCATTCATTCATTCATTCATTCATTCATTCATTCACAGAATGTGTCTAGCTGGTACGAACGTCTACCAAGCGGAGCGGACGCAGCGATACTGGAAAATGACATAGGTGACGCATTTTCTATCGACATGTTCACTTACTTGTGTTCATACACGAGTTGTACAGCGCCTTCACTTTGCTCACGGCCGAGGTCCTGTTAAGAGTGGTCGGCTCTTCGAGAAGTTCTGAAAGGGAAGAAACGGAAACGATAATATAGGTATATAACAGGAAAGACCCGCATGTTTTTGTTCGTTGGTGCTTCGATCGTACCGCACTCTACGCTGCCATATTAACAGAAACGAGTATTCTGAAGATGAGCATAATTAATGCTAGGCGAATATAATCACTGAGAGCCGAAATATCGGCGACTCGATGCGCGATGTCTCGTTGTAACGGGTCAAAACTTTGTGGCGCTACGGGTACTTTATCACAAAATGAATGCTTATGGCATTAATACGCGCTGCATAGCTAAGGAGTAGATAATATACGAACACATAAACACTACGAACCCTGAAATCAATGTGTATACACATCAAGATAAGCGTCATTAGCAGCGATTAATAAAGTTGCATTGGGGTCCTTTTAACTTTTCAAAAAAGGTGATGTATCATCGTTATCATCACCACCACCATCAGTTATCGCTCATTTCTGCGCATATCTGTTAAAAGAAAGAAGCGTAGTGTTGTAAATCTCTTAGTAGTCTGTGAACTACCGACAAATATATCGTCTAAACATCTCGCTCAAGTCCTACGGGCGACTTGTACAAAACAGTATGCTAGATAATTTGACTTAAATGTGGTTCTTGTCAAAGATACAACGCATGGAGCAGATACTCTGCTTCGTGCTTTTTTTTGTTTTTTTTTTTTTGACAGCAAGGTCTTCACTTGTTTCCTTTTAACACTGACTCCTCAGAGAAAACACTAGAACGCTGATAGAAAAAAAATAATAAAAGCGGCTAACTGACGTCAGCTCTCTTCAGACTAGATCTCGAGAACCCCATGAAATAAATAAGTAAAGAAAAAAACGTAAAAAAAGGAAGTAACTATCTTCCCGGTGAAGTTGAATGACCCTGCAACGCCATTGACCCACGTAGCACGTATTGGCTGACCTCGCAATTTATGGCCGAGCGAGCGGCACTTTCTCGGCGTCGTTCTGGGGTTTGTTTGACGTGTATGTGTGCGTGTGTGTTTGGCCATCGCTGTTATAGTGGCTGTCGCGCGCGCGGTAAACAACGCCATTGGCATAGAGAGACGCACTCTTGAGCCGTACGAAGATGGTGTCCTGCATGCTGATCAGCACGTTGGTGTAGTAGTGGTCGTCCGGCGCCGAGTGCTGGTGGACGAAGTTGCCGCACGCGAACGCGTCGAAGTCCTCGCACGGGTCGCGGTGCATCTGTGCACGCTCCAAGATGGCCGCCGCTGCGAAAATTTGAGAGAGAAGAAACGCAAAATGAGGTTATGACTCTTATCATTAAGTAAGAATCCGCAATCGTAGAGAAATTAGAGATGTATATAACCACCCCCTAGCCCCAAATTTGGACAGGTCTCAGGCCGTTGCCTGGAGGTGTCTTCAGACGAGAACTTACACAAACCGGTTATATCCTAACTGGAATTATACCCTGAGGTCACATGTAAATAATGAGAATATAGAGGAGCCACCCTAGGGAATTTCCTCTGGGATTGCGAAATAGTTCAGAAAGAAAGTACAGCCCCCCCCACCCGCCGCGCATTAGATGAGCTAAAGGCGCGGTCGAGAATCGCACTGACTAACTCGGGCCTCCAGGACCAAGCTTGGGCGATCTGGCAATTCCGGCAAGCTACGGAAAGAAAGTCTCTCTACTGCCCCCCGGCGCTGCATAGACCCAGGATATCAGTTTGAAGGTTATTCAATAAAGTTTCTACTCACTCAAGTGCTAGTGGGCTAGGTGGTACATTTTCTAAAAAATAATTGAGCCAGAGAACTAGATGTATACACAGATACGAGATATGTGGGCTAGCACTTAATCCGAAAGAGAACACTCAGACGGCGCCGTGTGCATTTTCTTCGTGTGCTTTTGTTTTTGTCCGTGTGTAGCTTTGTGTAGTTTTCGCGCTGCTGCTAAGGTGTTCCTAATGTGATTTATCTAAAGAAAAAAGGTGAAAAAAAAAAAAAAGCCGGCTGATAGGCGAGGAAATTCTCAGCGAAGAGAGAGGGAGGGAGAGAGAGAGAGAGAGAGGTAAGAAATGAGAGAAAGGCAGAGAGGTGAACCATAATTATAGCACCCGATTTGCTACCCTATCCTAGGTGAAAGAGAAACAAAAAAATGAAAGAAGGACAGAGAAGAGAAGGCGTGCGAAAAGAAAAGAAGAAAAGGAGCGGAGCGGGAGTACTGCAGCCTATCCAATAGGGCACTTATCAAGCAAAAGGTTCAATAAGGAGTTAATTATTTTCCGATGCGACGACAGTTCGGGTCGGTATTCTAGTACTAACTGTTTCAACAGAAGCCTCGGCATTCTAGTACTGACTGTTTCGACAGAAGCCTGTTGCCAAGGCACAGCAGCCTGTCAGAGAAGCCTGTCACAGCAGCTAGCGACTAGGGTGCCTCGATGCGCGCGCGGAGAACGCGCGCATCAAGGCACTTTACTAACGACAGTGTGTGCGCGCTGTAGCGAGGACAGCGACAAAGAACACGCTCTATACTTTCTTCACTGCCGCAGTGATTGCAATAGGCACTGTCTTCCATGCCGATTCGGAACGTTAAAAATTCGGTAAAAGCGACACCAAGTGGTTGTTTTGGCTATTCGGAGAGGAATATTCGATGATGTAAAGCGCAGCGGTAATAAACAGTAACACCGACAGCCATGCATGCCGTGCGTGAGGTTATATAAGGACGGTTTTTATTGATGTTCATGCGTACAAGCAGATATAGCCGTTCTCCGAGCTGCCTTTGAAAACAATGCCGCAAAGACGCACACGTGAACCCACTCGAATCGTTCTGGAGGTGGGCCGAACGACGCGTCGTCAGGGTGTTCGTGTCAGTAAGCCATCCATCGCTCCGTCCGTTAAAGAGCTCACGTTTTCTTGAGAGCTCCCACACATGTGTACCGCAATAGCCACGATTCCCTCGGCAATATTTCTATTGTGATGTTTCAGCATTTTTTTTTCTTTTTTTCAATGTTTAGTTCATCCTGCTTGCGTTTTCTAGAGCTCGAACGTCGGTGTATTTCTCCGTCTCCGTTTATTACCGTCGCGCTCGTACAGCCTCGAAGAGGTATTCCAGTCACGCCATAAGTGTTCCTAACCGCGATGCGTTGTTCTATTTCGGTGACCACTTGCCGGAGGGCTTGCTTGTTCTAGGCGGCTCTTATCGATAGGAGGAAAGGACGGAGTCGTCCCAGTTTGCGGAACTGGTGTGGAAAGGGTGGTTGTGAGTATAGAGAGAGAGAGAAGGAAAACGAAAGAGCAACCCACAGAGGTCACGCCCGGGTGGGCGTGACCTCTGTGGTACGCGAGGTAGATGACGATTGTAGTCGTGCGGCAGAAATACTGCCCAAATACTCGATTTTTAGAAATGTACAATACTATATAGAGAAAATTTTTACGTGGTCTACTACTTCGCGCTGAGGAAGGAAGAATAAGCAGGGAGAAACGGTACATTAAAAATTGATAACAAAATGAAACGCGAGATATCTCTTATATGAGGCAATTTGAGAGCCCATCTCAAATCCCTGTGTGCCCTTCTTTCATACTCGGCTTCTTGGTTGAGAAAAACAGAAGAAAGATCCACACAAGACAGAATTTCGGGGAAAGATGTATTTCAGGAGAGAGAAATTCAAGACGATAAGGAGATAACAGCATACGTTCATGATTCTTCTTAAATTTACAAACGTTCTTTACGCTCGCATATCCAGTTCAACCTCACACCGCCTCCCACTTCTTTTTATGTTCTAAGCACTTACCCGCTCGAATGCATTCCGGACTGTAACACGTATTCCTGGTTAAAGGTGGCGGTAGTTCCCATTGAGGTTCTTCTGAAAAAGGAAGTGAACACCAAAGTTAGAATAATTTCGAAAGTGCGAAGTGCTGGCAACTAGCGCGGTAAATAATGTTGATTGATTGAGCGACTAATTAATTAATTATTGTTTGATACGATTGATTAATTGATTTATTGATCTGTAGCGAAGCCTTAGAAGCCTTCCAGCGAAACCTTCTAGTGGATCGTCCCCTTCGGCTCTTTTCTGAAAGAACGTAGCTCATGCTTGGAGACCGTGCTATGCCCTGACTGTCGCCATTGCACATTGCACATTGCACTTGACTGTCGCCATTGTCGTCGAGTGCCGTTCAATAAACATCTTCACAGATTGATTGATTTGATTGATTGATTGATTGATTGATTGATTGAGTGAGTGAGTGAGTGAGTGAGTGAGTGAGTGAGTGAGTGAGTGAGTGAGTGAGTGAGTGAGTGAGTGAGTGGAGTGAGTGAGTGAGTGAGTGAGTGAGTGAGTGAGTGAGTGAGTGAGTGAGTGAGTGAGTGAGTGAGTGAGTGAGTGAGTGAGTGAGTGAGTGAGTGAGTGAGTGAGTGAGTGAGTGAGTGAGTGAGTGAGTGAGTGAGTGGAAGATTGAAATTTATGGGGTTATCATTAAAAAATTATCTGCCACTATTTAAACGCGATTATCCACGGAATAAAGCCGCGAAACATTTGCGTGATAGCTTCCCTGGAAGCAGAAGCTTCGTACCATCCCCGGAAAAAAATTAATTAAAAAAAATTAATATAGAAAAGAATAACTTATGTAAGAAGTTCTTCTCAAGATAAAATGCCCTGCAGAGCAAGAATTATCTTTCTTTACTACACCTGCGAAACCCGCCCGAAAATCAAGGTCCATTTTGAAGGTAAAGCTGATCCGGTTTGTTTATAAAGTGCTCTCACGGTGAACTTTTGAGTGGTCAGATAGGCGTACAACGCTGCTCAGCTCCGATCTACACGATCAAACCTGGGCTATCCAGCAGGCCAGGGAGGCTAGTGGGAGACAAGGTCTTCCATCCTCCATCTGAGCGGTCTGGCCCGGACCAGTAACTAGCCGGATCTCGCAATAAAGTTGTTTCATTCATTCATTCAATATGGAAATCATGACATGTCATGAGCGACATGACTTGCTTTCCACGCTCATGGCGCTCTCGCGGCCGTTTCGTTAGCTTGATATACACCAAATTTGGTATTGAGTGGCATGACTCTATGACGAACATAAATGACAAGTGGTAATATGGCGGATTTTTCCTCCGCCTCACCCAAAATTAGACAGAAAACAGGCGACAGATTGGCGCAAATTACAAACTCATTCTTTTCCCAACCCTGCTCAGCTACACAGGATGTTTCCAGAGGTTTACCCAGACTCGATATGTAAAGCTTGTAAAATAGAAGCGGCCTCCCTAAGCCACATGCTATGGGGGTGTCCCAATCAGCAGAAAGACTCCCCAGAACCTCTCCGGGAGCGATGGCGTACAACGCTGCTCAGCTCCGATCTACATGATCAAACCTGGGCTATCCAGCAGGCCAGGGAGGCTAGTGGGAGACAAGGTCTTCCATCCTCCATCTGAGCGGTCTGGCCCGGACCAGTAACTAGCCGGATCTCGCAATAAAGTTGTTTCATTCATTCATTCATTCAGATAGTTTAACACCTGTTACGAAATATGCGGTGGTATCTAAAAATTAATAAAAGAAAGACGTTTGATCGTCTTGTAATGATTGTGGCTACAACAATGTTTTACTTTCAAATTAGTAGCTTAACACAATATTATGAGAAGAAGTTACACGGTTGAAAAACGTCAAGAGTGAGAGTGAGAGAGACAGAGAGTGCACGACGCCACCCCAACATGTCAACACGCACAAAAAGGCGCGGATAGGTTCTACCACGCGCTACTGCATAAGGGTCCTCCAACAGAGCACACGGTAATCTTCTTTCCGCCGAAGCTTCAATCTCGTTAGGTGAGCACGCGTAGGCTTCTACGACCCAGCTGCACTCGCTGCGACGCGAGACCGACAGATTTCAAAGAAAAGTTCATTCAATCAGGAGCAGGGTGGTTGTGCCATGAGATTAAAGTCTAACGAAGTTAGGAGCGTGCGTAGCCGTGCTTAGTTATCCTTTGTAGGACGAAGCCCGCTGAATGTTCAAGCACTTTCTGTCCGCGACTCGTCCCCCTTTTCTTTTGAGTTTGCTTTGCCTCAGTGCAAGTGTGCAAGCGGCGCTGCACTCTTTACAGGCAGGAGACAAGCTAGCGCCTGCATTGTCAACACTGGCTTCTTGTTGGCAACGGAGTTGTTCTCTTTATTAATGTCACAAACATTGATCGTTGATGCCGCTTCTGTTGACAAGAAGGAGGAGAAATAGGTGGAGAGATAGGAGGAGGTGTGTTGTTTGCTGCAGGCGGATTTAGCCTAGCTTCGGTTGCCAACATTTGCTCCGCCCGCGCTTCCTCCGTAGCTTCTTTTAACAGCATTCTGTAACAGGATGTGATGGCCAATTTTTGACGAAAAATGTTGGTCGATCCCGAAGGTGACACAGTCTAACAGAGCATGTCGCTAAATCCCGTGAGAGTATTTACTCACTAGCACGATGTAATATTGGCTGATTTGGCTACATTACGGCTAATGATAGCTAAATAATCGTTCATGTTGACTAGCCGCCGCTACGCTGTTATATCACCAACAACTTCTTGATTCTATCTCAGTCCAATGATTGGAAAGTCCGCCAGTTGATCTTGGGAGCGAGTGAGTGAGCAAACGAGCATAACTGAATTTGCGACGCTTTCAAATACAGACCAAGCAAATAGAACGCAACGGGGAAAAAAAATTGGGCTTCAATCTCCCCTGGGTAGCACAGTGTCCACAGAGCAGAAAATACGACGATGTCCTGCCACAATTGTAACCAGACTGTTCAACATGACAAAAATGAAGATGTTCATATGTTCCGGCAGCAGCGAAGGGTATCGTGTGCCGTACCATACGTAAAATGATAACGTAGGCGTGAGTCAACCCATGAATAGATTGTGTCACAGCTTTAATCTTGGCATCGTTGCACGTGGAAATGGTGGGCAGAGTTTCGAAACTGGCTACTCTTCATTGTACGCTCAAATACAAAACATCCAAGTGCCTTCGAGTAGAGCAAGAGGTTTCCGACTCTGTTCGGAAGTTTTTTTACAATGCACCGTCTGAGAGAGAGAGAGAATAAAATGAGAGAAAGGCAGGGAGGTCAACCAGCAATGTAGCATCCGGTTTGCTACCCTGCACTAAGGGGAGGGGGAAATAGAAAGAAAGATGGGAAGGAAAGCGAAGAGAAGAGTAGACGCGCGAAAAAAAAAATAAACAAGAGCGGGGGTGCTATAGCCTATTCAATATGCCACTGCCACGCGAAAAGTTCAATAAGGCCTTGACTGATTTTCTGTGCAAAGACAGTTCACGTCGGCATTCGAGCACTGCATGGTTTGAGTTTTGATTATGGCATTACATGCTGACACGTCGAATGATTTATCACTATGTAGTGGACGTTGTCTCTGGTTTTCGTGTCTTGGTTGTTGTTGTTTTTTATAGTTTTTGTATCTTTTACAAACGTGAATGATTCTGGAACGTGTTATGCGAAAAGGAAACCGTCGCTTGTTACATCATGTTGTTGTTTATTGTAATATCAATCGACTTGCAAGTTTATTTCTTCCGCTGAAGGCCAAATCACTGATGAAGAGGAGCAGAAAATACAACGGTCGAAAGAAGCTACCAGTTATATCCTTTTTTGCTGTTGTTGTTTCCTTTTTGTTGTCTTTTTATGCGATCTTAGAAGGTGTGTGCTTGAAATTTTTTTAATTAGATTTACTTCTCACTTTTTCTTCTGTAATCTGTGTCATCGAATCACTGTGATTTCTGGGAGCTCAACTTCGCGCGATCGAATGATTAAAGATGGCAGACGAAAGAACCGTTTGCAAAAGATGTCCAATTCTTTAGTACTCGAAACGTTCATCAAAGTGCAAACACGAGACCACTTCGGTGAAAAATTCAAGTCGCACAGCGACCGGAATTAAGGCGTAAAACTGAATGGCGGGATTACGACGACACAATAACGTAAAGGTAAGGCAAAATTCAGAGGTGGCTACCATGGCAACACCTAGCAATTTGACCCGCTCCACATTAGTCCATGTATGACTACGACGCGAAAGAAAACACGCACTGCGCCACTTTCGTAATGAAGTCTAAAGCAAAGACGGCTGTTGCGCTATAACATCGAGTCAACGGAATTCAATTTTTCATCCTTTTAAATAATCCCAAAGGTCGCCACTGTACAGACTTTTTCTATAGGCATGTACACTGCGTGAGCGAATGCACAGTTTGGTAGCACGCTTCATATTTCGTCTTTACATAAGCTATGCGACCACACACTAGAAGAGCTTGGACATTTAATATGCGTCCTTGTGTATTATTACTACGTGAAAAGGAACGCATTATTTAAGATATTGCAATTATGTCGTGACTACGAGCGTACATGCCCTTAAATGAGTTGGGCAGTAGTTCAGCTAGTGTCAGTCAGTCAATCGGTTGGATGGTCGGTCGGTCGGTCGGTCGGTCGGTCGGTCGGTCGGTCGGTCGGTCGGTCGGTCGGTCGGTCGGTCGGTCGGTCGGTCGGTCGGTCGGTCGGTCGGTCGGTGGCACATGCCCTAGGGACGAGGGTGCAATCTTGCCTCGTGCTGTAGGCACACCTCGCACCATGAGTCTCGAACCCGAACCCAGTCGCAATAATCAAAAACGCGCAGTGAGTGTTCTTCGGGATTATTTAATGGACACAAATTTAATGAGCTGTCTATAATTGTTCCTATTGCTCCCTTCCACAGTGTTGAGTTTTTAATGAGCATATATCTTAGTAAATATACGTGTAAGTGCATAAAAAATTATCTGTACGGACTATATCCGCGATGTGACCACGCTGTAAGCACTGGACTATGTCCTCACATTGTGCTCATGCTTTATACGTCCCATATTGTATATATTGTACATAATGCATCTCAATGTTGTTTTTTCCCCCTATTTTTTAATCTTCCTAATTTTTCTTATCTTCGTGTGTCTCTTAAATACTAATACCATGATGATGAGATAGCCGGCTCTAACGTAGCCTACCTCCCCATATTTTTTTCACATACAAATTAAAAACAAAGAAAAAAAAGCCGGGATGACCGGGGCTCACCTGACGATGCGGCTATGAGGTGGACGACAAGGAGCACCGCGGTGATGACGAGCAGCAGGACGCAGGTGACGGTGAGCGCCCGTTCCAGGCTCGTCCGGTGCAGCCACCAGTAACAGTGACTGCGCACAAATCGAAGAAGGAGCGTGAACCTAAACATCAAATAAAAAAATCTTTGGCAATTTAAAGCTGAAAGCGAGGAGGAAGAGTTAGCAAGTTACTTTAATCCCAGAGACGAAGAAGTAAAATGACACTGCAGGTGTTTCAGCTAACTTGCGCCAGTTTTGTTAAGAAAAAACTAAAAAAATAAATTAAACAAGGCAGTTATCTCAGCACAGTTGAAATAATCCGACGTTTTTTTTTTTTTGACAAGCGTTACAACTCTTGAAATTAATATTTGTCGTTAGAGTTACTACTTTAAAGATTAAGCATCGAGAATAACTAAAAAAATTAAACAAGGCAGTTATCTCAGCATAGTTGAAATAATCCGACGTTTCTTGACAAGCAACTTTTGAAATTAATATTTTTCGTTAGAGTTACTACTTTAAAGATTAATTAAGAAATCTTTCCCAACTTTCCAGCTTGACGGAATGGCAGCTATCTTCGCATAGAAGAAATATTCCGTCGCTTCAGAACAAGCGCTACAACTTTAGCGCTGAACACTTTTCGCTAAAGTTACTAACTGACAAACCAATAAGTAACTTTCGTTAATTACATGAGTTAGGCGGATGGGAAAAAATATTCTGACGTGCTGCATAAGGCTCAAAACAAAACTGAGATAATTAGACACACGTAGCGCATACGTTTTTTTATAATTACTAGGTGTGAGTTAGCTGGAAACATCCTGTACATTCGCCACGCAGCCAGCATTGGCAAGAGAAACTATTCGTAACGCCATTCCCTTTGCTCTATCCCATCGGCACAAAACGTGGCCTATCGCGGGAAGCGCACTGGCTGAGAATGGAAAGCTTGAAACATATTGTCACGTGGTTGTGACGTCGACGAAGGCAGCAGGCGACGTGTCCAAAATGAAACTGTTTATTAGGCCGAACTTGTGGCCGGTAAACAGAAAGTAGGATTACAGCAATACACGCTGGCACTGATAGCGGCTAACAGAGCGTCGACCGGCGATCAACTGAACATCGTTGGAACGCGCCGGCTTTTTATAACTCACGCGTCGAACATTCTTGTCTTATCTCTGGTCGTCGCGCAAGCTCTCGAATAATCTTGGGTGTTCGCGTCTTGCGCGCAATCTTAACAAAATGATCTACTAGAATCGTGAACCTTCTCGAACACTGCAGGCGCGGTTTGTTCACAGTCTTTGTGGGCGTAAACCGAATACAGTAAAAGAAACGCGCGTGGCAATATCTAATTATTGCGAAAGAAGCAAAGAAAAAGGAAAAGAAGTCGGACAAGACCACGAAGCAGACAGGACACAGCGCTTCCTCCCTAATATTGCTACTTTTCTGGTGCACCGGGCCCTG
>JALIZH010016000.1:0-59993 GCA_030522465.1 Rhipicephalus appendiculatus | reverse complement strand
TATAAATGGAGTGAAGCGCGCGCGAGATGCATTCGCATTTCCTCACGATTCCCTTCGGGGAGGTGGGGGCTTTTTTTTTTCTTGGTGAGCTCATGTGTAAATAAAACAAAATTCACGAGCGCGCGCGCCTCACGTCCACAGACCAACCTCCTCCGACGCCACTCCCCCCTCGTGCTCCAAGCTCTGGTCAAAGTTTCCAGCATGCTCCTGTTTCATTTTAACGCGATAGCGTTAAAGAGCTCGTTTCGCAGAAATTCCGGCGTCGGTGTCGGCGTCGTTGGTTGTGAGCGAAAAATCATCATCTTGTCCGTGACCGAAAAATCGAAAAAAAAATGCAAATAAAATAAATAATAAAAATTTTCGGGTCCTAGTGAGGATCGAACCCGAGTTGTCTGCGTGGCAAGCAGGTGTTCTACCACACAGCCATGCCTCTGCTTGGAAATACTGTGAAAATAACTTCCTCTGCTTGGAAATGCAGTGAAAATAAGTTCCATGCTTCGCAAACGCAAGCGTCCTTTATATAGGCGTCGCAATATAACATGTAATATCCCAGGAATATTGCGTGGTACAAGCGTACTTTGCCATCGGGCGTCAGAATATGGGACTATCATAATGATTCCGTAGTTTAAAGCCAGCCACCCGTTACAAACGGCACACACCTTACTGCGCGTATTCCCTTAACACCACGTAGTGGGTGCATAGCAAGTTCGAAAACATTTCCCACATTTGCCGCGCATAATTTCTCCTGGTTTAAAGCATACTACCCATTACATAGTATGCACTAAGTGATTGAAGTACGCACTAGGGACGGGATATCGCTATCGCGTTCAACTCTTAAAGGCGAAGCTTAAGGGTCCCCCCAATTTTTTTTATGGCTGGGGAGTTATTCTCGATGTGTCCTCTTAGTGAACTGTCCATTTCGGCCGCAGATGATTGGCTGGAGTTCGATGACCAGTGCGCTTCGTGTTTCCGGATCTTCTTTCGGAACGTCATTTTGATGTCACAAAGGTTTCACAACTCTCGACGCTTATGAGAGGGACGGATTGCGCTTCAACGCAACGAACGCAGCGCCCAGACATCCGCTTTTGGGCGTACATCTCGGAGGCTGCGCATAAATTCTGATTGTGGAAGCCATCGAATTAAGCTTAATGCTGCCGCCCATCTAACACACCTGCGAAGGTCGGTACGCATTCCCTGCATGGTTCTCTCAAACATCTGGGACACATTCATAAGCAAGTTCAGACTTGACAAGTTCCTGTTCACGTAAATTTCGTCCACTTTCTTCTTACGCTGGGAATGTGCTGGCGGGTTCGGTGCATTGACGTGGTATATATATATATATATATATATCTACACGATGTCGCCTCCACCAATTGCGACCGCCGCGGCCGGGACCGAACCCGCGACCTTCGGGTCAGCAGCCGAGCACCCTAACCGCTACACCACCGCGGTGGACTCATCGACGTGGTCAAGAGCAATCATCACGGTCAACCGCTTTTTCGAGTAACTGAATGCGCTCTGCCGAAATGGACTGTGGACATCTTCAGATGGACACATCGTGAATAGCTCCCCGGAAGTTGTCGTATATCTTTATTTCCACCAGAAGTCTCAGTATTGCCTGACCTCAACGCAGCGGCTGCCTACAGCCTTAAACGGAGACTACCCAACTCGCTGGATAGCATATTCGCGGAGTCTCGGGCCTACTACATTGTGCATAGATAAATCAAATAAATAAGTAATATATATCGATGGTTTAATGCACTCTTCCCCTTACTTTTTTTACTCGAGTAAGTCGATAAATAAATAGAGAAGTAAAGGCAATGAAACACTTACAATAACCGATAGCTGAGTTAGTTGGTAGGTATTCATCTTAAAAAGACACGTCGTGAAATTACAAGGGTGAAGTCAAGAGAGGGGCCAATTATCTCTCACGTTGACCATCACGCGCAACTGACTGATAAGTATCGCATTTCTCCTGGGAATGCACACGTAAGTATTTTAAGTGCGGAGCAATTTAGGGGCCCGGGCTGTCGTAGGCTGTCATCGTAGGCTGTCGTAGCTTGAACGTAACGCAGGAAAAACCAATAATAGTAAAGCCATCTGTCGCATATTGAGCGCGCGCTCGCGCCAAGGAGAAGCTTTCCTTCCTCTTGTTCTTCGAGCGCCTTGATGATGATATTAAGCGCGGAGATGTTTAGGGGCCTGGGTTGTCGTATGCTGTCGTATGCTGTCGCCGCTTGGCGTAACGCGAGCAAAACCAGGTATAAAAATAGAAAAAAAAGGAAGCAAGCATAAAATAGAAAGAGAGAGAAAGGATAAAATAGGAGGAATAAAAAGAGCAAGAAAGAGAAGCAAAATAAATAAAGAGAGAAGAAGAAATCAGTAAACATTGAGAAAAAAAACAGAAAAAAAGAAACAGAGAAAAAGAAAGAAGGAAAAGAGGAACGAAAAAGAAAACCGAAGAGAAACAAAGAAGGCTGCCCAACTCCGCACTTCCTTCAGGATTAGCACCACAAGCGCGAAGCTGCGTTAAGTTTTCTTTTTTTGTCTCTTTTTTTTTTTGTTTCTACCTGCTTTTCCGCCACTGTACTATTTTTCAGTTGGCGGCGTTCGCGGTGTCTTGACAACTCTCTTGTGCTTGTTTGCACGCCCTGTCTTTTTAAGGGCCCCAAAGCAGCTTCTGAAAATACAAGATCGAGCGCGTTATTCTCTCTTGGCGTTTCTCTCTTTTCTTTTTCGGTTTTTTTTTTTGCGCTCCTTGTGACTCGAGAACGGTGATTCACGTTACATGATTAGGGCACATATTCTGGATTGGTCGATATACGAGAAATATCAGTTGTGAATTGCCTCCTACCCTGCTTTGCCATACATTCGCCCACCCGTTCTCACTCACCTCGCATGATTACCGTGCGCGATGAACTTATTTCGCACTGTTTTGTGAGTTTCCGATTAAACAAGGCGATATAACAGAGTGCAGTCGACAAGCTCAAAATTCTGATGGGCTCAACGCTTAGTGCTCCCTTTGTACTCGTGCTTTATAAAGAAATAGGTGTCGAGGAGATATGGAATGGAACGAATGGAAGAGGCGCCGGATTATTTGATTCTTCCAACGGACGAACTCTTTACAGCGAAGACAATGCAGCTCTCCAAAAAATAGGCCAACCTGCTTCCACGGTTATTGTATATTTTTTTATTGCGATGACAATTATATGGACACTCTGTGCAGGTTTTCATTGTCACCGTCATGTTCCGTATAAAGCCCAAATCGATAACTCTTGTACGCGCATCGTATGCTGTACCCGCCCGTAAAAGCTCGTGAGCGCTACCGAGGAACACGGCTGAAGCATAGATGAATCAAGCTTGCCATCTCCAGCGCGCGTATAAGGCGCATGTGATTACATCACGCATGCAAGGCCTGCTGTCGGTTTCTCCTCAAAAAAGAAAGGAAGCCCTGTCCGTCTTTCACTGGGCGAAGGAGCATGAAGAGACGTCGGAGTAGGAGGGAGGGGGGGGGAGGGGTGCGTGGCTCGATATCCGCACCTGTGAACTTGGATTATAAGGGCGCGGTCGCGAGCGCTGGAGCGTGCGCTGTCTCGGCAGGCATCAGCAAAAGCGTCTCGTACACCCTTCTACGCGCTATCATCTCGCCGACTCGTGCTGTGACCACTGATACGACAAACTGCATCAGAACCGCTTGTCTCCCGGGGGCGGCCGTATTCCCATATACCAGTGTTTTGCAGTTTCGCGAGAGCGGATGAAGAGTTAGCTGCTAGCCTTAGTTCGTTATAACATTACGACATGTTGCTATCCCATGCACTGGTTCGCCCTTTCGGAGAAACATATTTTTTTTTCAAAATTCAAGGGTCAAACTTCTATCCCCACCAAATCTTGAATCCAGAATCTACCCCCCCCCCCCCCCTTCGCGCCGCGCCGCCGCCGATCCGATGAACCCCGCGCCGTTGACGCGCCGCCGCCGGAGGTGGAGACACCGGGCGCGCCGCCGCCGGTGATTTTGGGTCCGGCGCACAGGTCTACTCTGCTATGGAAAGAAGTGGATCACACAGTTCAGCGAGCCCCATCACCGTAGACTTTCAATACCCAGAGCTGTTGGAGCCGCTCTCTCACGGATTCCGAATAGGGCTTGTTCTATTTCAGAAACAGCAGTGGGACAACCTTCCGGTAAGATCTCTTCGGTGTCCCCATCTAACCTCTGGTTGTCTTATTTTATTTATGTAAGCCATCGACTACTTTCGTAAAGCAGCACGGTATTTTATGTCGAAAAACGTGAAGCAAGAACCGAGGCATCGTTTACGCCAAAATGCTATACCGACATACAAAAGATCTCATACATTCAACGTCAGGAGTCATCCCGGATTTTTCGCTAGCTTCCTTAGGGCACATTCACACTTGAGAAGTGAAGCGAAAACGAAAACGCCAAAGCGGCCGGAAAACCACGTCCGCGCGCGTCGGAAACGTTCACATTCGTTCTGCCCCTCGTACATGCCACCGCCGCCGCCGCCGCCGCCTTGGCCACTTTGAGAATTCATTCCATTTTGCCCGTTTCCTGAGCATTAAATTTCGTACCGAATTCTAGTTATGCATGCAAGGCACTGAAAAGAAACAGTTTGCACCTTTTCAAACCTCGTTTCGGAAGATACACGAGCAGAAACAACCCGAGCGGACGCCACTGCAGCGGCGGCGGCGGTCTCAACCGATTGTGCAAACGCAAGACGCGTTGGGGCATGCCGACTCGCTGCTGCTGCACCTTCTTGTAATTCCAGCGTTCTCGGTGATCGTAATCCAAACCAGGCTCTCGATGAACGCGTCCTTGTCGAGGCCGTGAGCTTTGTCGTGCTGCACGGGTAGATTGCAATTGCGCCGATGCGAGCCACCGTCGACGCCTGTGCCGCCATGTTGAACTTGTGGCCGGTTGTTTACGTCACGTGGTTTGAGCTAGCACAGCCAAAGCCGTGCAGCGGGAAGGCGATCCGCTATCGCGTGCCGGTAAAATCGGTCCGAGAGCAATTTTCGCGCCGCCTGATTTTCCGGCCGCTTCGGCGGCAAAACGACCAGATTTCCGGTGTCTTTTGCCGGTTTCGCCTCTTTCGAGGCCAAGTGTGAACGCGGCCTTACTCTATTACGTGCCCTCATTGAAGACTTCCTACTCCTCACCCGGTGTTGTACTGTTTAGAAAAAGTTTATTTACACTATGTACAAAAACAAAAACGTAATAACATTTCAGTGATCACGGGTATATACACACCGGGACAGCTATGCGCTACGCAAACATCACTATCCTGTAGTGAACATATAATTACCCCCGTAATCCACGCACCTTTTCGCACAACTCTCGTTTACGCCTACGGACGCCAGATTTTCTGACGCATGATGCGTATTAATGATTCGGCTTTAATAACCCACATCATCAATACTAACCCGGAATCCCACACTACATTAGGTGCGCCTTGTCAACGTTTTCGGCACCTAGAACCTCATACTCAAATCTTTTGTTCAAGATAACAAAAAGGGCGCTTGTAAATTTCACAGAGTGAACTAACGCTTTGAAAAGGCTTCAGACAACCAAGTACAGGAGGCTGTTTCTTTTCATGTTGCGCGATACGCACCCAGGTGGCCCACGCTCTCTCATCGGCGCGGGCCTCGTCGCTATTGGCAACGTTGTCACGCCGTGTCACGGACGCAATTCGTTAACATTCTAATACTACAACATGGCGACAATGACGCCGTCTAGAAAATGTAGACAGTTGACACAAATGAACATGTGCGTGTGAGTCGTTGGCCAATAAAAGAGATACACTTTGAAAGCTTCAGACCAGCGATCGGTTATTTCCGTGCTAGTAAACTAAGGCATGAAGCCTACGGAATAAGCGCTATTCATTTTCTAGATGCAAAGTGCTCTGCTAAGGCTGTCAGCCTCAAGGTACTGTACCAGGTAGTGGGAGTGCTCAGACGTAAGGGACTCCCGTTGGCCCGCCCGAAAGTACTTAGTGGCCTGAGCATGAAGCGTACTCGATGGAAAGCACCGAAAATGGCGTAGTGCTTTCATATTCATTGAGGAACAACGTACGTGCGCACAAAAGCGGCAAATGACTGCTTCACAGCAGACGTTCACGCGATAACGCATATCTGATAGACCGCTAGCCTATGGATTTCGGAGTAGGGCTTTTTTGTTTCATACACAGCATTGGGGCGAGTTTCCACTAACATCTTTTAAATGCGAAGCATTTCTTAGCGAACTTCGGCGAGTTTGAGCGCATCTATCTAGCTATCTATCTATCTAGCCGCCTACGACTTTGTGCTCTCCCGGCCGTATCGTTAGTGGGATTTATACCAAATTTGGTATGACATAACATGACTCTATGACGAACGTAAATGCCTGGTCATATCATGAAAATCATGACTAACTTGTCATGAAACGTATGATTTACATGCCACGCTCATGGTGCGCTCGCGGCCGTTTCGTAAGCTTGATATACACCAAATTTGGGATTGAGTGACGTGACTGCATGACCAACATAAATGACAAGTGGTAATATGGAAATCATGACATGTCATGAGCGACATGACTTGCATTCCACGCTCATGGCGCGCTCGCGGCCGTTTCGTTAGCTTGATATACACCAAATTTGGCATTGAGTGACATGACTCTATGACGAACATAAATGACACGTGATAATATGGAAAGCATGACATGTCATGAGCGACATGACTTGCATTCCACGCTCATGGCGCGCTCGCGTCTGTTTCGTTCGTTTGATATACACCAAACTTGGTGTTGAGTGACATGACTGTATGACGAACATAAATGACAAGTGGTAATATGGAAATCATGACATGTCATGAGCGAAATGACTTGAATTCCACCCTCATGGCGCGCTCGCGGCTGTTTCATTAGCTTGATATACACCAAATTTGGTGTATATCACCAAATCTACAACGCCATTTACATGCCACGCTCATGGTGCGCGTGCGTCCAGTTCGCTAGCTTGATATAACCAAAATTGGTATTGCGCGACGTGACTGTATGACGAACATAAATGACACGTCCTAACATGTAAAACATGACATGCAAATTATATAAAACAGGATTTCCTCCTTCCTGGCTGCTTCGCATTACGTCGATTCCCACAGTGCGTGGGATCTGCCGGCTTTTTTTTTTAATGTAACCTTCTAAATGTAAACGCGTTCTTCCTGCTATATAAGCCATATTAATACTTCCGTATCCAAATAACGAAGTTTATGTAGAAAAATATGAAACAGGCAACCAACACCTCGTTCGTGCCAATATATCATACATGCGTGCATAAGCTATTCGTGTGTTTAATTTATAATGATGGATTTCTCGGATGCTTCTTAACTATCCTCACATATCCGTGAAGTTCTCTATCGTTGTTGCCGCATGAAAGGATTCCTAAAAATGTGAAAAAGAAAATTGCGGCAGAAATTTAATGGTGTGAGTTAACACTCTTTATGCGAATAGGACAACGGAAGTTCTACTCTAATTTGCCAGCGTTGTGAAAATGTGCCAAGCTTCCCATCGCGCTGACCACAGAAATTCCTCAAGGAACTTTCAGTGTTGTGAAACAGGTGCCGAATATCCGAAAAGTGTCTGCTTGTACGTTGACATTCAGGCGTCCCGTTCCGTTTGACGATGAAGGCGCCTGTCGCGTAGTGACGTCAGAAAACTCTTCACTTCCGCTAAATAAATGCCATTGGCGTATTACAACGCGGTATCCTAACCTTGCTACGAACGTAAATGTAACAGACATGGACCGCCCACACAGCATTTAACAGAGGCTCGCTGGGCGCCGCCATGATCCCCTTCGGCCTGTGCTTATCGGGCTTGACCCGCAGCGCCCGCCCCCTTCCCTACCAAAAAATGCACTGCCGAAGACGTGACGTCAGCCTTTGTACTCCCGTGCCGCAGCCTAGAAAGGGGGGGGTGTTTCTTCTCTCATGTGAAAAGGTCTATGTGCAGCGACAGTACATTGCATGTTCATGCGGGTACAGGTCTCCAAAACAGACGACAGTGCCTCCGAATTCCGTTGGCTTATTTTCGTGACGCCAAGCCTTTTGCAAGTAGCAAAACGCTGGTTTGGACTAGCTGGCCTTTAGTATTATCTACTAGAGTTAAAAAAAAAAAAAAGACGAAGACGGACACGAAGGCGAAGGCGATGAGTATATGCACAGAAAGAATGACGGGGGTAAGTATTTAAGGCCAAAACAATGACGATGCATGGTCCTGTCGTTTCGTGTGTTCTCATCGTCCATGTCGTACTTGATGCTCTAGTCGAGGGGTCAGCAGCCTTTTGAGGCGGAGGGCCAAATTGCGTGGAGCCGACCCAGCCGGGGGGCAGCACGAAAAAAAAAGGGGGGGGGGGGGGGACGAGGAGGATGGAGGGCATTTGCAGGCGAAGCGCGAAAATTCGACGAATATACACTAATTTGCAAAAGTAGTGTAATAATCATGTATATTTTGAGCGAAAATCCCATTTTATGTCAGAACTGCCATGTCGGCCTTCAGATAGGTAGTGATAGGAGGAGGGAAAGGGGGAGGGTCGTTGATGCCGTGCCGGGGGACGCATAAAGCGCTGGACACATGGTGCGATTCGGCATCCGATCCGACGTGCGGCGCCGCACGCGGCGTACGACGATTCACGACACATGGGGCGAACGAGCAATCAGCGCGCAGGCTCCGCCCACACACGGCACCTCAGCTTGCACGCTCGGAAAACATCGTATCCTCTACATTTAGTACAAAACAAACAACCTCACACAGCCATGCTTCGTTCTCTAAGAACATTGCCAACAAAGCTACGCCTTCGCGAGCTACAATCATCGCAACAGCTCACATTCACTCACGACTACGAGCGTAGGCCTAGCTAGGCGGACGCTCTCGGTAGCGCCGCTCGAGTTCAAACGCGAGCTGATTGTCGAGGACTTATTTTTGCCAACACGATAAAAGCTTGTGCTTTTTATATGACGCGTTTACACGCGCAATTGGTGTTATCGACGGCCTCGATGTGAAGAGCAAGGGTGGGAACGAAGCGAGCCGGTTCGCCGAGACGCCCGGTGTCAATGTTTACCTGTGAAACGGCCTTCCATCACGGCTCACTATCTCGTTGGTGGTTGGGAAACGGACGTCGCCTTGCAGAAATGGCACACTGCAAGCATCACTTTATTCAATCATGAGGTATTTCACGTCAGAAACAGTTTATACAATGTTTTTCATGCCACCTACAACGGCGATATCCACAAATACCAGGACGATCTGAGCCATCGCAGCGGCGAGGAACGAAGCAGCGGCACAGGTTGGCACGGGCGCCACCAGTGGCGCCGCTTGTCGAGCTCCCGCGCTGCCATTGGCTGCGGCCGCCCGACCGGAGCGGTAGCCGCGCGGCAACATTCAGCAAGTTGGATGCCCGCGCGGCGTGCGAATCGGCGCTGCATGATGTTGGAACCTGTTGGACGTCTGTCGGATGCGGCTGTTGGCACGAACAGCCGTACGGCAAATCGCATCCGAATTCGCACCATGTGTCCAGCACTTAATGCTGCAGCGCGGGTCGCATGCGGCCCGCAGGTGGCCGACCCCTGCACTAATCCATTTCAGTGGCGTAGCCGGGGGTGGCAGACCTCCTCGCTATGCCACTCCCTGGCTACGCCACTGCGAACCAGGTGGCTCGCATCGGCGCAATTGCAAACTACCCGTGTAGTACGACAAAACTCACAGCTTCGACAACGACGCGTTCCTCGAGAGCCTAGTTTGCATTTCCATTGCTGAAAAGACTGGAAGTAGAAGGTGCGGCAGCCGCGAGTCGGCGTGTCCCAATGTATCTTGTGATACGTATATCGTGATATGACCTTGTGAGCACCTCGCAACTGTGCTTGTAGTAGTCGCGCCGAGAGAGTTTACCACGGTGTCGGTAAAGGCCGCTCCCGTAGCTTTTGCTGTGACGGCGCTGCGGGTTACGTCCACGCATGGTGTTTTTTTAGACTTCATATGAATATTCGGTGAACCGGAAGTGAGGGTTCGGCCGGAAGTTCTCTGAAAAAAAAGCCCCCCACCTCCCCGAAGGGAATCGTGAGGAAATGCGAATGCATTTCGCGCGCGCTTCACTCCATTTATATATGGTGGTTGTGGTTTGAAGAAGGAAAAGGCGCCTAATTTCTGCAGCCCGGTCGGGAGCACGGCGCAGCGGCTTTTTTTTTTTGCTTTTTCTTGTTTTTGTAATTTTTTTATTTATTTTTTTTTAATTTTTTTTTTCATATATAGCTCCGCCGAGCTCCGCCGCAGACCACTTTTAGTTAACGCGCACGCTGCGAATTTTTATTGTTCAACAACGCACAGGAGAAATTTCCCACCGGCACCACCTTGGAGGTCAAGATTCATTGCCATATATACGGGGTGGCCAGTGAACGGTTGTGCAGCGCGAGCAGTCGGTTTTTTCAACCAAGAAACTCGCTAGCAGACGCTGCCTGTGTCGGCGTCACCAGGCGAGAGAGGGAGAGGGGGGGGAGCGTAGGAGAGGAGAGAGAGGTGGGGTGCGCATGCGCAGTGGGAGTGTGGACGGCGCGGGCAGGGATGCCTAGAGGAGAGAGGGGGGGAGCGTAGCAGGGGAGAGAGGAGGGGAGGCGCATGCGCAGTGAGGGTGTGGTTGCCGCGGGGAGGGATGCCTAGGGGAGAGAGAGGGAGAGAGGAGGTTTTTTATCTTTATTTTTTTTTTTGAAAGGGTTTGCGCATGCGCAGTAAGGGCGGTCACGCCGTACACCACCACCACCGGATTAAGCTTCGCCATAAGATGCTTCACATCTAACACCTGCCGGCGCGCACACCTCCTCAACCTATCCTCCTCCTCCTCCTCCGCGGACAACGCCAACGTCAACGCCGGATGCCTGACATAGCCCGACTATGAAATGCATTCGCATTTAAAAACAAGAGTCACTCGTTGCTGGTGCCGCTGATACTGCGTGTCCTCTGCCACGGCACAGCTGACCCTACACTACGAGTGCTATGTAATCGCCGCCAGCGGCATAGCAGACACTTTTAGCTGAGTGTGGCCTACGCTCAGCTTCGCGCAGATGTAGCGTCCCGAGACAGTGAAGCGAACTGCATAATTTAGCTTTTTCGACGAGCGCATCTTGCCGAGACGCGGCAAGCTTGGCGGCAGAACGACAGCGAAACTAAGTCGACGCACCTTCACACACCGCTCAATCGACTTCACCAGCGGAGCGAGAGATGCGTTCAACGTTCCGCTGCTCGCCCGATTGTTCTGCGCACGCGCACTGCAGTTCCTTCTACGCGTTTGAGAGTAATTCGCTAGCGTACGCAAGTCTGACCGGAACAGATCGTAAACGATCAGCTAAAAGTGCCTAATGTATAGCAGGGCTGCAATACTGCGTTTAGGGAATAATGGAGAAACTTTAGAGAACCCTACCATGGGAGTGCGGAAAGCTGTCCCCTACATGAGAATGTCCGCCGGATCATGGACCGCACGAGCGCACTGCTGGTGGAGCCGTTACCTCAGAGATTCGATTGTAGGTTTGTTTCTGCAACACACAGCAGTGATACGAGTTTCCTCTCACATTAATTTGTTGCAGCCATCTAAACTGCGAAAATGTTTTTATATTAACATAACCCATGGAACTTTTTTCACAATCAGGCATTGAACGTTATATTTAAAAAAAAATGAAAAATAGTAACCAGGGCCTGGTTTTTGCCAATACATTAGCTGTATGTACAACCGCTCTCATTATCGTCATCGGCCTCATGTCGCCCACTGCTGGGCAAGGGTCTCTCGAATGTTCCCACAATTAAGCCGGTCTTGTGCATGCCGCTGCCACGTTAGCCCCGCGAAGTTCATAATCTCATCTGCCGCGCTAACTTTCTACCTGCCCCACGCTCACTTTTCGTCTTTTGGAAAGTCTCATACCATGAACGGATAAGTAATGTTTACGGATTTTAACAGCGTAGCTCTGTCAGCCCGAGGTTGCTCCGTCAGGTGGACGCAGAAACACTTCGCCGATTGATGACGTCACTGTGCGTCGCGTAGCAACGAGTCCGAGGAAGGTAAGGAGGAGGAGAGATGTGGATAGAATGAAGAGGAGAAATAAATAAGAAAAAAATTACACCATCTCCCGCTAAAGGGAACCATGTGTAGATGTGAAGCAGCGGGCGCTAACGCTTACACTGGCGGTGGCGTTGACGCTGGCGCTATTGCAGCGTTGCGCAGGAGAGAAAACTGAGGAGGCGCAAAGCACGCAGTGATGGAGCGGTGTTTCCTACTGGAACATGCCAATCGCTGCTAATGGGCAATGAGAGACAGAAGACTCCGACTGGACACAGAGACCCGCAGTCGGCTTTTAGTTAACGCGCACGCTGCGAATTTTTATTGTTCAACAACGCACAGGAGAAATATCCCACCGGCACCACATTGGAGGTCAAGATCCATTGCCATATATACGGGATGGACAATGAACGGTTGTGCAGCGCGAGCAGTCGGTTTTTTCAACCAAGAAACTCGCTAGCAGACGCTGCCTGCGTCGGCGTCTCGAGGCGAGAGAGGGGGGTAGCGTAGGAGAGGAGAGAGAGGGGGGGGCGCGCATGCGCAGTGGGGGTGTGGACGCTGCGGGCAGGGATGCCTAGAGGAGAGAGGGGGGAGCGTATTAGAGGAGAGAGAGGGGGGGACGCGCATGCGCAGTGGGAGCGCGGGGAGGGATGCCTAGAGGAGAGAGGGGGGGGAGCGTAGGAGGGGAGAGAGGAGAGGAGGCGCATGCGCAGTGAGGGTGTGGTTGCCGCGGGGAGGGATGCCTAGAGGAGAGAGAGGGGGAGAGGAGGTTTTTTTATTTTTTATTTTTTTGAAAGGTTTGCGCATGCGCAGTAAGGGTGGTCACGCCGGCACACCACCACCACCACCACCACCACCACCACCGGATTAAGCTTCGCCATAAGATGCTTCACATCTAAAAAACTTTCTTGGCGAGGTGGGATTCGAACCCGGATACTCACGGTCCAAAGGCGACCGTCGTAACCATTCCGCTATCCAGGCACGCGAGTGGAATAAGCTTTCATCGGAACCATTCGATTATGTTACTGTGTGCGAGAAAACGAGAAAAAGGTCGAGAGGAAGACAAAGAAACAGAGAATGAAGGAAAGGCGGAAAGAAAGAGGAACATAGACAGAGAAGGAAACAGATAGAAAGGGACAGAAATAGAGAAAGAAATCGACACAAAATGAAAGAGATAAATAGAGAAAGAAAGCATGGCATAGCCATGTGCAGTGTAGTATAGCAAGGTGGCGCGAATGGGAAGTGAGGGCGACGAGGAGGGAGAGGATAGGAGAGGGTAAAGCATAGCAAAGTCATGTATACCACAGTATAGCAAGGTGGTGGGAAAAGGAAATAAGGAGCGGGAGAAGTCGTGTGAAGGTGAGAAGAAGGTGAAGGAGGAGAAAAGGGCCACCAGCTTCGCTGTTTACACAGTCTTCACATCCCCTAGCGCGTAAGCTGCGCCATTGTTTGTTTGTTTCATTGCGTATTTTAAAACGAGTGTCAAATTTCCTTTGTCATTTAAGGGGCTACCACATTCAGGGCTTTTCGATGAACTTACAATGAAAGAACTGCGTCATCAATTCACTAGTGTCACTTATCATTGTTAACGCGAAAAGGATAACGGAGATGTTTTGACAACGCGGACTACACTTGGTGTTGAAAAAACGCGACAACCGTTTAAATGTGCTGCCTTCAGGGCTGGGCAAAGATACTTTGAAATTGTATCGCGATACGATACAAGATACTCGAGCAAGAAGTATTTGAGATACAGATACAAGATACTTCCGGAAAATTTGTATCCGATACGATACTTGCGAATTGTATCTTAAGATACTTCGATACATTTGCAAATTACCTATGATAGATCTATATAATGAAGCAGCAAGGCCCTATGTGCAAATGTGTTTACTTGAAAATTTCTTAACTGCGACCAGCTTAGTTTACTAAGGAAAGCACTTGGGCTAACAGTCAAATTATAATTCAAAGAACTTCTCGAATAATTCAGCAGGAAGAACAAAGACACAGCACGTCAAAATATTTCCTGTTACGTAAATATTTGTTATACTGCATCTGACATCGGCACCGATAGTTGGATGGTTGTTAGAACCTCCTTGGCATGTAAGTCAATCGCATCGTGTGCGTGCCATGCTTACATGCCTATGATCTTTCAAATCGCTGATGTGCGAAAACCGTGAGACGTAAATCAGCCCCATTCCTTCATTCTTGAGGCTTGGCAACGAAGCACCACGCAAGACGAACTTCGATAATGAAACTATAGCGTCATCAGAATTTGAGTGAAAGATGCCGCGCGCATTAGAATACGCAGCACAGTGCCGTGGCTACGAACAAGTGTCATGGTACCGACACAAATAAAAAGAAAGAAAACATCGATAACAAAAAAGGTAGGCCGCGCGTAGACGTTCTCGCGCTTATTTTTGTTGAGATCAATGTCTCGAGCACCATCCCGTGACTCTGTTCCATCAATAGGGACGCGTAAAGCTCATAATCTGTGCTCGCTGGAGCGCTCTGGCGGTAGTATACAAGAATGTCACTGTCGTTAGTTTTATGCAGGTGGTTTAGTGGCAGCAATATCAGCCTGAGAACCGGAATTCAGGTCGACGCTTATTGCTTCGTAGGGTGGTGTTTCTATAGCAGTATCTTGTATCTTAAGATATACGATACATTATTAAATGTATCGGAAATACAGATACAGATACTCGTTTTGCAAGACGTATCGCGATACAGATACAAGATACCCAAAGTGTATCTAAGATAGTATCGAAGATACATGTATCTTCGATACTGCCCAGCACTGGCTGCCTTTCATGAAGGAAATTCTGGATCAAACTATCAGCGTTGTGAAAAGAGCACCAAACGCCTGAACGTGTTTCCCCGCGGGAAGTTCTAAAGCCGTTTCTTCCATCTGATTATGCATACACATTAGCTAATAGGATGTCATTCGCACATTTAAAAAACGGGATCCTAACATTGCTGCCAACCAAATTATCTCAAAATGATTCGACCTATTGTGATATAGTGACGTGTCTAGAGGCCCAATACACATAGAGTAGCGCCTGCCAATCACGTTGGCTCAATTCCATGACGTCAAGCGTTCTTTCGTTTACCAAAATGGTGGAATCGGCTAGGTGGCCTATATCTATTATTGCTACGCAGCAAGAAAAAGTCACATCATTCCCAATGCAATTGCCTAGGGCCGCTATAAGGCGAAAGCCGTCTTCTCTTATTTCTCAGTCGATGCAATGATCGTCCCCCCACCCCCCTTCCGAAAGCATTCAGCACTTAACGTGGTTTTGTGCGGCCTCCGGGATCAAAGGTATTGCAAGCTTTGTGCACTGTGATTTTCTGATTGTTTTGTCAGCGAAGAAGACGTTCTCCGCAATGCGCTGAACAAACTAGACGACAGATCGTTCTCCGAAGAGAAGACCTTTACATCGTGGCTCTGCACGTCACAGGCCAGCAAGGCGACGCGGGCGTTGCCACTGTTCTTAAGAGCGAAGCTGCTTTGGCCCGCATCCCGCCGGCGCCGTCGCCGCCGTCGAAGCTCCCCGCCGCATCAGCGCTCGTAACCCTCTCCCACCTGTCTCCCTCTCCCTGCGCTGCGCGCCGCACACTCACTCGCTCAGTCGTTCCCGCCACCGAGCGCAGCAGACGCTCTCCCTACCCGCTCCCCACCATACCTCCTTCATGAAAGGCACCATAGCGATCGGGCGCATAGTCGCTTGCGTCCCATTTCTAAGGAGCTTCGCTCATCGGTTGTATTCGTACATGGAACAACTGCTAGTCTTTTTTTTTTTTAAGTTGACCGGGTTAAGCGATCGCTTGTAGGCGTGCAATGCACAGGCGCACATGTACCCTGACAGTATTATTGCGATAGCAATTATATGGACACTCTCGGCTTATTTTCGCCGTCCGTAGACGGCGTCATTTCTAGACCACCTAACGGGGGTTCGAAACAGCGACCCCTCGCTCCGCAGCCTGCTAGCCAACACAGCCACACGCCATGCTCGTCCCAGCGATATAACGGCGAGCTATTCATATGCACCATTTGCCGCTCGCGGTACGCAGATCTCGGAACAGCTTGAGCGTGTTTTCTATCACGCAACGCTTTTACAGTTTGTTTCAAATTGAAAACTGCCCTTGAGATGCGCACGAAAACGTGGCTCCCTTCTGTACCACTGATGATGTAGAATGAAACAAAACAACACCGGGCTAGGGAGCCTAGATGACCAGCCGTTTTAGGGTGGAGACATCTTCAAAAAGTGCCTTCAAGAAACTCAGCCAAAACCAGCGGGTAATGGGGCACGCTGTTGCCAGCTTCCACCAAATCTAGCATAGTTTTCTGTGCGCCGCCATTTTGGTCCCACCGCCGCTCCCCTGAGCTCTTGCGACGTAACGCTGAGCGGCGCTGACGCGAGCTCACGCGCGGGGGGCGTCCCGTATGTAGGCTGCCTACTCGCAATGCGTGAACGCAGCAACGACAACTTCGGTTATCTATGCATTCGCGAACACCGTGAAACACATATGACATGTCCTGCAGCAAAAAACAGTGAACGAAATGCGCAGTACTCACAGAGCAAATACGAGACGCACTGGTGGGCTCCCAGCCGTCTCGATTTACTTGAGCGAGCCAGAGTAGCCGTCGGCCCGGGCTCGCTGGAAGCGGAACATTCGCAAGCCCTTTCTGTTGCGGTTAGTGCACAGCGGTACGCAGCAATCAGGCATTCTCAGGCTTCACCGGCAGCTTTTAACACGCTATCGCTACGTTTTAAACGGAACCGGGCGTAGACGCAGTGCGGGCACCAAGATGGCACGATAGCGCGGCGCCGCTGTCTGGCAACAGTGTGTTTTGGCGGGTGGCGGTGGGTTGGCGGCATGTAGTGGGTCAAAGGCTGACATCACCCTAAAACGGCCGGTCATGTAGGTTCCCTACACCGGGCACGCGTCAGACGCCACCGCGTGGCAGGAGACGCAGAGGGGTCATTCCACGTGCCGCAGTTTAAAAGAAAAGTATCAAACAGCGTCGAAAAGTCATATAATCATATAATCAATCCTTGGTGAATCCCCCCTGAGTGGGTATGAGCCATCTCAGAGGCAACAGCAACAACAGTGTCGGCTTCTGCATTGTGGACACTCGCAGCGCGTTGCTCAAATACAAACACGTAACAACTGCGACAGTTGTTAGTTCACGCTTGTCCTGTGTATACCTATGCGTCCTTTTCGAGCGTCCTTCTTTGTGCTGCGGCGGCGCGTTGCAAGTATCGAGCTGCTTGTCGTTCTTCGTGTGACAAACTAATTTCTTGCTATCGCATTCATTGCTTCGCCCTAGTGGCGAAACTGTGACTTTTTTCTTCCCTCTTCCTTCTTTCTTCTGATCCCTTCATCGCTTCCCAACAGTGTAGGATAGAGTTGCCAACCGTAGGGAAATTACCCTACTTTTAGGGTACTTTCGGAACTTTTAGGGCAGCGTAGGGTAGTAGGGCGGTAATACGATTTTCCTATAAGGCGTAGGGTAATATCCACTTTTCCCTTGTCATCGATAAGCGAAAGATATGGACGATCAACGCGGCATCCCCGAGGGTAACATTCTTAAATACATGCGAAAACAAAATTTTTCTTTGAAAAAAACTGGAACTGTGTTAATTGACATGTCACCAACATAAGACAGAGGCGAAAGATAATACGTCAATTTTTCTAGGGCGGGGCGATCAATGCAATGGATGGAGAAGAAGAAAAGGAAAGTGGTTTTCCCCTTCAAGTCACCTTAAATAGACCAAATTTAACCTTTTATTAAATAATTTTAAAAAAAACTATCCGGTTCTTGGCCAATCCCCCAGCGTGGGTGTGTGCCACAGATTCAAGGATCTACTCTACTCTACTCTACCTTAGGTGAGTGCGCATGGGACCATGCGTGTTTTTTCGACGACGTTGGATGGGTGCATGAAAAAGCGTCCCCGAATACGACAGGGCGGTGACCTGCGCTTCACGAAGGTCAAGGTTTGAATAAGGGTTGCCGCTGGGTGGACATGAAAAGACGCCACAACTCACGCCAAAAATAGCCACAGTAGCCATGTTATTTGTTATTATCGCCAAATTTCTAGCCAAATAGAGCAGAAGCGGTATTATCAACAGAATCTTTGCTATTGATGAATAAATCAAACCATTTTGAATAAGTAAATCCACTAGTTAAAAATAACCATGACGCCAACTGGAAATTTTCGTCGCCAACGGGGTCCAAAATTAGTCAATTTGGCGCAAAGTAGCCACCAACGCCAACCCTGTTTTCAATTATTATTATTATTATTATTATTATTATTATTATTATTATTGTGATTGTTGTTGTTTTTGTTGTTATTATCTTTACGTTACGGCATAATCTTGTCCAGATGAATGAAATGAAGGTTCTCATACTACATGAAAAAAGCCTTATAAATTCACAGCCCAACTTTCTGAGCCTCGGCGCAGATTAAGGTTAGCTTACCTGATCTTTTTTGTTTTTTTTCTTTTTGTTGCCTGCCTACTTTCCCGCCACCAAATACCCTGTCATCTTTTACTAATTTCTATCACCGACCTCTTTACTTGAACCAATGGAGAAAACAACGTACCAACAAGAACGGCGGGAACAACGACGGTGGATAGGGGGGACAATCACAAAGAAAAAGTCGCCAGCTTCGGAGCCGGCCGGACAGTCACCCCCCTGGTGAAGAGATCGAATGGGTCTCGAAACGTAAGGGCCAGTTTTTAATTTCAATATTAAAAACTTAGATTAGGAAAAGTGGCTGGAGAGTTTGTTTTATTCGTATAATTTTTACCCAGCCAGACAGATCTCTGTAGAATATGTTTACATTTAGATAAGCGAAATGTAATCTGATTTAGGTGGCACGCTGGGAAAGCTAATTCTCTAAGTTACATTAATGAGGGAACGGGCGAAGGCGTATGCTCTCAAGAGACAGGGGTTAAATTAAACACATGTGAAAAACCAGGCTAATATCGCTGCGGTTATACACTGGCTCTGTGCACTGAAATCGGAGCACCTCTATTCACATTCAATTACTCCTACGCGCTAATTATCAGTATTTATTGGCTGAGGTACCCTTACTCCATTACGTGCCTTCACTGAAGATTTCCTACTCCCACCCGGTGTTCTACTACCCCCGTAATCGACGCTCTTTTTCGCACAAGCCTTTTTTACGCCTACGGACGCCAGATTTTCTGACGCATGATGCGTATTAGGATTTCGATTTAATAACCCACATCATCAATACTAACCCGGAATCCCACACTAAGTAACGTGCGCCTCACGATCATGTCGACGTTTTCGGCACCTAGAACCTCGTATTCAAACCTTTTGTTCTAGATTACAGAATGGGCGCTTATAAATTTCCCACAGTGAACTAACGCTTTTAAAAGGCTTCAGACTACCAAGTACAGGACGCTGTTTCTTTTCATGTTGCGCGATACGCACCAAGGCGGCCTACGCTCTCTCATCGGCGCGGGCCTCGTCGCTATTGGCAACGTTGGCGTGACGTCACAGACTGAATTAGTTAACATTCTAATACTACAACATGGCGACCATGACGCCGTCTAGAAAATGTAGACAGTTGACACAAATGAACATGTGCGTGTGAGTCGTTGGCCAATTGAAGAGATACAATTGGAAAGGTTCAGGCCAGCAATCGGTTATTTCCGTGCTATAGTAAACTAAGCCACGAAGCCTACGGAATAAGCGCTATTCATGTTTGAGATACAAGGTGCTCTGCTAAGGCTGTCAGCCTCAAGGTACTGTATACCAGGTAGTGGGAGTGCTCCGACGTAAGATCCTGAGCATGAAGCGTTCTCGATGGAAAGCACCGAAAATGGCGTAGTGCTTTCACATTCATTGAGGAACAATGTATGTTCTCACAAATACGGCAAAGTATTTAGAGTGCTTCGCAAAAGTGGCAAGTGATTGACACTACTACTTCGCAGTCGACGTAGACATGACTGTCCATCGCTGCTTGAGCCGCTAGCATGTGGATTTCGGTGTAGGGCTCTTCTGTTTCATACACATCATTGAGGCAAGTTTCCACTGACATATTTTTTAGTGTAACCATCGAAACTGTACACATGTTCTTCCTTTTATATAAGCCATAGGAATACTTTCTTACCCAAATAGCGAAGTTTATGTAGAAAAATATGAAACAGGCAACCAATACCTCGTTCATGCCAATATATCATCCCTGTATGCATAAACGCTTCGTGTGTTTAACTTATAAAGATGGCGGATTTCTCGCATGCTTCTATACTATCCTCACATATCCGCCAAGTCCTGTATCGTGGTTAGCGGATGAAAAGGTTCCCTAAGAACGTGACAAAGAAAATTCTGGTAGGAATTTACTGGTGCCAGTTAACACTCTTTATGAGAATAGGAAAGCGGCTGTTCGACTCTACTCAGCCAGCGTTGTCAAAACGTGCCAAGCTTCCCATCGCGCTGGCTTGCACCACAGAAATTCCTTAAAGCAACCTTCAGTGTTGTGAAACAGGCGCCGAATATCCGAAAGTGTCTGTTTGTACGTTGACATTCAGGCGTCCCGTTCCGTTTGACGATGAAGGCGCCTGTCGCGTAGTGACCTCAGAAACTCTTCACTTCCGCTAAATAAATGTCATTGGCGTATTACAACGCGGTATCCAAACCTTGCTACCAACGTAAATATAACAGACATGGACTACATATCCAGCTTTTTAACAGAGGCTCCCTGGGCGCCGCCATGGTCCCCTTCGGGCTGTGCTTCTCAGGCGTCACCCGCACCACTCTCCCCCCCCCTCCCAGGAAAAAAATGCACTGCCGAGGACGTGACGTCAGCCTTTGTACTCCCGTGCCGGAGTTCAGAAAGGAGGTGTTTCTTCTCTCCTGTGAAAAGGTCTATTGGCAGCGACAGTACATTGTATATTCATGCGGGTACAGGCAAGTCTAGGTGGTGTTGGTACAGGTCTCCAAAACAGACAGTGCCTGCACATTCCGTTGGCTTATTTTCGTGACGCCAAGTCGTTTGCAAGTAGTAAAACGCTGGTTTTGACTAGCTGGCCTTTAGTATTACCTACTACAGTTTAAAAAAAAAAGTACGAAGATGATGAGTACATGCACAGGACGATGACGGGGGGTAAGTATTTAAGGCGAAAACAATGACGATGCATGGTCCTGTCGTTTCGTGTGTTCTCTTCGTCCGTGTCGCACTTGATGCTGCGGTCCATTTCAGTGGCGTAGCCATGGGGTGGCAGACCGAGCAGGTGTTGCACCTCCTCCACCTCGAGCCACCGCGCCGATGCAAGCCACCGCGGAGTCAAGGCTTCGGCGGTGGCTCGCATCGGCGCATTTGCAAACTACCCGTGCAGTACGACAAAACTCACAGCTTCGACAACGACGCGTTCCTCGAGCCGCGAGCGTCCTGATACAAGTGCAGCAAACTGCATAATTTAGCTCTTAGGGGCGAAGCTCCTCAGGGTGTGGGTCGTTCCCTCCTCTGTAGTAGTAGTAGTAGTAGAAGTAGTAGTAGTAGAAGTAGTAGTAGTAGTAGTAGTAGTAGTAGTAGTAGTAGTAGTATGTATGTATGTATGTATGTAGCCAGCTCTAGTTTTAAGATTTGCTCACTAGATGGCGTTGTGTGTATATGTCCTTGGAAATAATATCACTTGATGGGGTTAGTAGTTTTCATATAGTTGTCGATTAAAGAGGATAGATGGCGCTGTTATAATTGCGATCGTCGGGCCGACGCGGTACTCGGAGTCGAGCACCGCGTCGCGGAGCATGCGGCGGCTCCAGTACTCACGGCGGCACAACCCATAGCCAAGGACGCGTGGCTTTCACAACTCACAGCAGCGTTCTGTGGCGATGCATGCGGAGGCGAGGAGTTGCGTCGAGCACTGGTGTGGACTTCGGCGTCCGAGTAGTTGGCATCGTCTTCCTCTGTCGTAGAACGCGAACTGGCGTTGTCGCTGAGGCTGGGAGCGCCCGGAACACAAGTCGGCGACGCTTGTGCCAAGCTCACGATCGAACACCCAGGATCATGCAAAGACGTGACACGTGTTGTCACGTCTTTGCATGATCGAGTGGGCAATGTACGGGGGGATTCACGGTTACCCGAATGATCCCTCCGAGCTTCACCCGCTCACCATCATTCACTTCGTGGATATGCTGTGATTTTTTTTTTTTTTTTTTGACGAGCGCATCTTGCCAAGATGTGGCAAGCTTGGTTGCAAAACGACGGAGAAACTAAGTTGACGCGCCTTCACACACCGCTCAATCGACTTCACCGAGCAGAGCGAGAGATCCGTTCAACGTTCCGCTGTTCGCACGATTGTTCTGCGCACACGCACTGCGGTTGCTTCTACGCGTTTGGGAGTAATTCACTAGCGTACGCAAGTCTGACCGGAACGGATCGTAAACTCTGAGCTAAAATTGTGTAATGTCTAGCAGTGCTGCAATACTGCGTTTAGGGAATGGTGGGGACGTTTTAGAGCACGCCACGATGTGTGAGCGGAAAGCTGTCCCTCACATGATAATACTCCAGACCCAGACACACCCTCTACCTACTGCTGTTGGAGCCGCTACCTCAGAGTTTGCATTACACGTTTGTTTTTGCTAACACACAGCAGTGATACAAGTTTCCTCTCATTTTAATTTGTTGCAGCCATCTAAACTGCGAAAGTTTTTTTTATATTAACATAACCCACGGAGCTTTTTTTCACAACCAGGCATTGAACGTTATATTTAGAAAAATTGAAAAATAGGAACCAAGGCCTGGTTTTTGTCAATATATTATCTGTATGTACGACTTACGGCTCTCATTATCGTCATCTGCCTCATATCGCCCACTGCCGGACAAGGACCCCTGGAATGTTCCCACAATTAAGCCGGTCCTGTGCTTGCTGCAGGCACGTTAACCCCGCAAACCTCTTAACCCCGTATTCAGAAACACTCCTTGACTTGAACTTGACTTGGCATCGCCTTCAGTGCAGCACAAACGCGTTTCGAACGCGCTGTCTTTAGGCGGTGCCAAGGCAGCACAAACGCGTTTCAAACGCGCTGCCTTGAGGCGTTGGCAAGTCAAGTTCAGCATAGAGTTTCCTATAAATACACTAGAGGGAACTCTGGCGCTAGTGTCGATGGGGGGCTGCAACACACGGCGCTTCAGCCAGCATGGGAATCATGGGTAGTACACAAATTTGCCTAGTCTTGCCTAGTCTTCGTTCTTTTGGCTGCGTATGGCCCGAATTCGCTTTGCCGCAATACAAAGTTCAACAAAGGTTTAGGAGTTACGCTTCACCACCTTCACCTTTTTAGGCTCACGATTCAAATATGCTCACGAAGTTCACAACGGTCCATCCTTTTATCCGAAACTGAACGAAAACGCACCAATAAACAAAGCCACAACTGCGTTTGAAGCCGGGAAGCACGAAGACTAGGCAAATCCGTGTACTACCCATCATTCCCATGGTGGCTGAACGATCGCAGCGCCAGAGTCCCCTCTAGTTAATTTTAGGAAACTCTATGAAGTTCAGGTCAAGGAGCGTTTCTGGATACGGGGGTTAATCTCAGCTGCCCGACCAACCATCTACCTGCCCCTCGCTCGCTTCTCATCTGTTGGAAAGTGTCATACCTTGAACGCATAAGTAATGTTTACGGATTACAACAGCGTAGCTCTGTAAGCCCGAGGTTGCTCCGTCAGGTGGACGCAGAAAAACTTTGCGAACTAATGACGTCACTGTGCGTCGCGTAGCAACGCGTCGGAGGAACGTAAGAAGGAGGAGAGAGGGGTATAGGATGAAGAGGAGAAATAAATAAGAAACTTTCTTGGCGAAGCGGGATTCGAACCCGCGTACTCGTGGTCCAAAGGCGACCGTCGTAACCACTCCGCTATCCAGGCGCGCTAGTAGAATAGGCTTTCACCGGAACCATTTGATTACGTTACTGTGGGCGAGAAAATGAGAAATAGGTCGAAAGGAAGACATAGAAATAGAGAGTGAAGGAAAGGCGGAAAGAAAGAGAAACAGAGACAGAGAAGGAAACAGATAGAAAAGGACAGAAATAGAGAAAGAAATGGACACAAAATGAAAGAGATACAAAGAGAAAGAAAGCGTAGCATAGCCATGTGCAGTGTGGTATAGCAAAGGGGGGGGGGGGGGGAGCGAAAGGGAAGTGAGTTCGAGGAGAAGAGAAAGGATAGGAGAGGGTAAAGCATAGCAAAGTCACGCATACCACAGTATAGCGAGGTGGTGGGAAAAGGAAATAAGGAGCGGGAGAAGTAGTGTGAGGGTGTGGAGGAGGTGAAGGAGGAAAAAAGGGCCACCAGCTTCGCTGTTTACACAGTCTTCACACCCCTAGTGCGAAAGCTGCGCCATTTTTTTTGCGCATTTTGAATCGTCACATTCCTTATTCATTTGAGGGGGACTACTACAATAATGACTTTTCAATTAACTTAAAGAGAAAAAAACTGCCGCATAAACTTACTCGTGTCACTTAGGAGTGTTAACGCGAACGGAATAACGGAGCGGTGTTTACAACGCGTACTACATTTGGTGTTGCAAAAATCCGACAAACGTTTAAACACGCTGCCTTGAATGAAGGAGTCCGCCTCGGGGGAAAAGTGGCTACGGTGCTCGGTTGCTGACCCGAAGGTCGCGGGTTCGATCCCGGCTGCGGTGGTCGTAGTTCGATGGTGGCGAAATGGTAGAGGCCCGTGTGCTGTGCGATGTCAGTGCACGTTAAAGAACACCAGATGGTCAAAATTTCCGGAGCCCTCCACTACGGCGTCTCTCATAATCATATCGTGGTTTTGGGACGTAATACCCCAGATATTATTATTATTATTATTGAATGAAGGATACTTGATCAAACTATCAACGTCTTAAAGAAAGCGGCAGCCGCCTGAACGTGTTTCTTAACCGCGGGAAATTCTAATGTCATTCGTTCCATCCGATTACGCACGCACATTAATTAATAGGATGCCATTCGCTCATTTAAAAAACGGGATCCTAACATTGCTGGCAACCAATATATATCAAAATCATGCCACCTATTGTGAGTGACAACCTTATATTTTATTGTGACGTGTCTACAGACCCTATACACATAGGGTAGCGCCTGCCAATCACGTTGCTCAATTCCATGACGTCAAGCTTTCTCTCGTTTACCAAAACGGTGGAATCGGCAGGCTGTCCTAGATCTATTATTGATGCGCTGCAAGAAAAAAGTCATATCATTCCCAATGCATTTTCCTAGGACGGCTCTAAGGTGTAAGCCGTCTTCTCTTACTTCTCAGTCGATGCAATGATTCCCCCCCCCCCCCCCCCCAAAGCATTCAGCACTTAACGTGGTTTTCCACTGCCTCCAAGATCGGAGGCATTTCAAGCTTTGTGCACTGTGATTTTCTGATTGTTTTGTGAGGGAACGAGACGTTCTCCGCAATGCGCTGAACAAACTATGGTCGGTGACAAGCTAAGAATAAAAATTAAACTGTACCACTATCCATTTGTGTTATGCGCGTCCAACTAGAGCTGCGCTTTGCTATGACGTAATGGTTAGTACGAACCAATAAAAAAATTTAACTACCCACACGTACACCGGATCATCCTCGCCGGTCGTCATTCGATGCATCTGAAGTTTGTGATTCTGCCGCGTTTGACGTGCACCGAAGCGACAGCAGCTTGGAGTGTTTTGCAACGCTTTATCGCGTTCCGTCGTCTCCGCAGCGTGAAGCAGCAACGCAGCGGAAGCATGAAAAATAAGGGCAATGCGGCCTCGTGGGCGGAGCCTATATTTATTCTTATATCATTATGCGCGCCTATATCATTATGCATCGCCGCCATTTCTGGATACTAGCACAATGAGAAAGGTGCCTCTTTGAGGTCGCGCCTGAACTAGCGGTACTCTTAACAGAAGCTACAGACTATTTCACGGATGGATTTTGGTGGCGCCATATTTGGCTGTTAACCTTGCCGCTTTGTATCTTCTCGCATCTAAAGAAACAGTGCTGCGGAAGAGGCATACGCATGAGAACGGTTGGGTTGGTGCGTTCGCCGTTGCATGACTTTGTTGATTCACGTGGGTGCCAAACTCAGAAAATAACCGTTTAAGGGCCCAAGTTGGCGGCGCCCGTGTGGAATGTCATGATGTCTTTAGATAAGGAATAAGATGCAGATAAGGAATAACGAGATGACAAGTTGTACAGACAAGCGTAAAGTCTACAGAGTGTATATGATTGTCACACCCGACTATAACGAACTCGTGTAAATCGAATTATGCTTTTTATTCAACTATTTTCGAACATGACAACAGAGAGAAAGTGAGAGTGAATTTATTAGAAGGCAGAGGGGTCGGTCTGAGCTTGTGCGCTCTAGCCTGCTACTCTGCACAGGGGAAAAGGGAAAGGGGGAAAAGTGTGATGGAGATGATGATGATGGGAACAGGAAGAGGTGAAGCGTATGTACAATAACCACGTAACACTGTGCGTTTTAACGTCAATGTATCGGAAAGAATTACCGCTAAATCGAACGACAATAGCCGGGACAAGTGATATATCGAACATCGGGCCAGTGAGATATGGCCCAAGAAGCTGCGTTCGCTCACAAAGAGCTTCTAGCTTTTCTTCATGGAGGGCGACTTTCTGACAAGCATTTAGGAGAGCCAGCGGTGTGAATGGGAGGGCGCCATGCGGAGCGAGTGGATAGAGTTACTGTATATGCTCCCTACGGGAGCAGAGTTGCGCATAGGTCCGCCATTATGTTCAACGGCTGTGCAGGAAAGCCACTCGTCGCGCGCGCAGGAGACAAATACGGCGCGACGTTCCGGCGCGGGCGACGTGCCGCGGACGTATTCGCACGCGCTCAGCGTATTGCACCTTTACAGCGAAGCTGCATATGGCTGTAGGTCCTCGAGCATCGCGTCCGCGGAGGAAACGATGCGTACACGGTACAGCAGCGATTTGACATCGTTCCCGGGGGGAAATGCAGGACGACGGAGCAGTGGCTTATACGCGCAACAAACAGCTAAGTGAACCGAGTGAGAATTAGTGAGCGTAAGGCTCATTAGTGAACTAAAGGTGATGGAGTTAATTGAACGTGAATTAAGTGATCGTTAAATTGATTCAAAGGTGTCCAATGTGAACAGAAGGTAGGAATATGCTGTATATGGCTAGGTTCTGACAAAAAGTGCGTCTGAGTCGCGTGCACAGCGAATACTACAGCGGAGGCCGATCCCACCACCAGTTTTCTCATGCATGCTACGATCGAACAGCTCAAAAGTTCGCTTGCTACCGCGTGGTACCTTGCAACGAAAATGGTGCGATTATTTTCAGCATGCTCACGACCTTTTCTAGCCTCGCCGGAAGGCCCGAACTATTAGCTTTTAAGGGCGTTTTAAAGAAACTTCGCGCACGTATGGTCGACAATCAGGTGGGTGTATTTTGGCCGCCTAAGCAAGCTGCTCGGTGACCGTCGCCAAAACACCATTGCGCGATCGGTTACGCTAGTGACCACTGACAAAGTAACATTCGTCAATAACCACCATTCACGGCTGCTTCTCTGTTCGAAAAAACAATGACGATGAAACTGACGGAAACAAATCGGTGTGGGAGCCGCGCCGTCGTGTCCGTAAAGTTGGCTTCGCCGCGGCGAAAGTGAACATTTGACGTCATCTTCCACCACGTGACGGCGCTCGCCGAATAGCGGCGCGAGCGGCGCAAGGAAAAGTTATGCGCAACTCTGCTACCTGCGGTAGCATATACAGGGACACTACGAGTGGAAACTAGAACTTGCCATCGCGTGCTTTCGCCCGTGATTTCTGGTCGCGGCAGTCGTGCGGACTAACCATGCCATTCTCAGCTCCCTTAGATAAAGCAATGATTGCCCTAAAACGGAAGAACCTGCCTATTTTCCTCAAAGCTGGCAAAATCAGTACAGTCGAACGTAAAGAAAAAAGTCTGACGTCGCCGCTACGTAGAGCATACCAAGAAAACGATGCTGAGTATGAGATTGAAAAAGAACGTCAACACTAGCGCCAAGGGGGATTATAGCGACATCCGGCATCCGACGAGCACGCACAGGTGCGTATTAAAATGTTGAGGCGTTGTTTACATCGGTACCGTGTTTTCGCGCCTAGAACCCGTTTCTGCATTTTACGCGCATCCCCACAAAGCGCGGAAAATTAAGACCTACTAAAACAAATCCACACATATCCACGAAGTGAATGCTGATGATGGGGCGAAGCAGTGCGCATCGAATCATGAATCGTGGCCTTTTATTTTGTCCTTGCTAACCTTTTGTTCTGTCATATCCTTTGATTGATGGGTGGTTAAATGTCGCCTTTTTACGGTGTTGTGGCCTTTTATTTTGTTTGTTGTGGTTAACAACCTTTTGATAACCTTTTTGATGTTCATAGATGCTTCGGTTTATTCACATGCACATGCGCTACATCTTCTGTAGACGCCGGACGGCGGTTTATGGAAGGAGGGACATTGTGGGGTCTTAAGTGCTTCGCCCCTAAAATTACCCGTTGTCCTTCTAAACCAGGTTATTTGCTTTATCTTCAAGCAGCATCATGAGTTCGACTTTTGCGTCGAAATATCCATCGAGAATGTGCTAAAATATATGAAAGTCTTACATTCTAACTAACAGATTCAAATGTCTTTCTTTTTTCCCGCGCACCATTGCTGTGATGGAAACAACTTACCACGGTAAAGACTGTATCATTTTACTTTTTACACTTCCACTGTTTAAAGCAGACAAACAAACGTGTTTTTACTGTTTGTCCGGTTGAATGCTCAGAACTGTATCGTTCAACCAACTTACAAGACTCATGACATCAAAGTAAATGCGTTACGAAAACACGGACAAAAAGAAGGCAAGTACAAACACAGCGCAATTACTTTGATGTCATGGATCACCAACTAGCCCAAAATACTGCTGTCATTACAAGACTCCTTTACCTTTGTTGACCTACTGTATTCTATCCACCCTGCATGGACTTCAAATCAAATCAAATCAAATCAAAATCGTTTTACTTCAGGTCATTCCTGCGGAGACAGCGACTAAAGGCTGAAACAGCCTGACGAGGCCCCTGCCCCCCGTTCAATTACTTCATGTCCGCAGTATGCAATAAAGAAACATCGAATTATGCAATATATCGCGCTCACTCCTGCTTATAAGCGAGTTCGATATATGAGCGCTCAGCTGCGCACTCGTTTAAGAGAATTTTATTTCCCGGAAGTATTCTGCATACACAAGACTTGTTCATTTGATTCAAATACATACTCAAGACAATCATAATATACGTCCATAAGTACAATGTGAACTGTTTGTACCTGCAAAAAAAATTTCTAGCGTACACAATAACTACGTACTGCTAAAGGGAGACCGACTTTCAACGGCGCCGATAGCGCACGGATTCCGTTGTAGTGCCTTTTTGTTTGAGACACAGCAGTTGGTCAAGTTTCTTCTAATATTTCTTTCATGTGGCAATCAGAACCGCGATAGTGGTGATTTTTATATGTAGGTCACGAGACTACTTCCGTCACCGAGTAGCCAAGCTTTTGTCGTCAAATCGAAAAAAATAACCAAGGCCTCATTTACGCCATAATAAAATCCTCAAGTACGAAAGCTCTTATATTTTTAGGCGATAACTAATGTTTATGGATTTTTCGCATGCTTCTAACCGATTGTCATATTTCCGTTTTTTGAATTCCTGTAAGTGGATTGCCAGATGAAAGGTGCCTCTATGAACCTAAAAAAAATATTGCGGAAAAGTTTGCGGCTGAAAGGTTCTAAAGAGGGGCGTGAAAGTGTGTGAGGAACCATGGAGGCCATGGCCGACCCACCGGCGCCTAGAATTGGAAAGTCTCCCGCGCCGGCAGTGCCGTGGAAGGAAATGTTACCCTCTCTCTCGTAGTCACCTTCCCCGCGTGTTCCACTGCATAGACGCTGGGACGCGGTCGCAACGCCTCGCCACCGACTCGTCGCCAACGCAGCTGCACGGACGCTGGACGCGTTCGCAAGGCGTCGCTTCCACGTGACTGCAGGAGCGGAGAGACTGTGGTTTTAAAGAAAAAACGTGACCGTGTCAAGGAAGAGTCGGCCCGTTCCGAACTGTGTGAGACAGTTGGGCAGTCCACAGGTCTCCCGAGGTTCGACGCTGTCTAAAGTAGACGGACAGAACACGTAAAAACTGTAAATATGTTGTTTCCTCAAGTTTTCTCTCGAAATAATTTATGTTTATAAAACTGTTTGCGCTATAATCTCCGAGCCTCTCCTTGCAAGTCGCCTCTAGGACCATCTCTGAAGGTGCACCTCTAGTGCAATACATCACCAGCCTGGTAGTTAGCCTCTGGCTGAATTGCGGATCTTCAGAACGAAAGAAGAACGCAGCTTCATTGTGAACTAATTGATTCATGACAATTGTGGCGGAATAGCGCAAGAAACACGACAGAGAACACACAGGACACCATCCTGTGTCCTCTGTGTTCACTGTCCCGTTTTTTGCATTGTTTTGCCACAAAGTTTGCTGGTCTCAGTCATTATTGTTTTTTGCGAATAAGAAAATGGAGCCTCGACTACGTTTAGCCAGCGTTGTGAAAACGCGCGAAGTGTCTTGACGCGCAATTTTCTCGAAAAAAATTCTTCATGAAATTATGAGCGTTGTGAGAAAGGCTCCGTACGTCTGAACTTGTCTACTTCCAAGGTGGGCATTCTTATTCTTAAAGGCGTTTTCTACAATCTGATGCGGCATGCGCTTGTACTGTAGTGATTTGACGAACTCGTGAAACAAGTTTAGCGTCATATTAATGTTAAATAATGAGATCCTAACGTTGCTCCCAGCCTAGATATTACATATACGGCGTCCAACGCAAGTGAGTAATGCCACAGATGACGCAATCACTTTCCCATTCATCGTGGAAAAACATACCTGTTCACAAAAAATTAACGGCAGATCCACGAGGTGAATGATGATGAGATTGGGCGAAGCTCCTGGAAGTAATCATCGGTTAAACCGTGAAATTTCTTCCGTTAATTCGCCCGATAAAATTGACGTGAAACGATTGATTAAATGTTTTATCAAACTTTTATTGCTGGTTTCCGTTGTCCTTTCATTATGACCGCTTTGTGGTCGGTGAAATGTAAGCTAAGTGGTTCTTGCATACGAGCACACACCGACGGCAACGAGCATCGTCAACTACAAACCTGTATCGCGATATGGTTTTGATTATAAAACCATTGCTTTAGAAAACACCTGGCGTCTTTCGTTAAGCAGCTGGCGTCTTTTCGTTTTGCTTTAGAAACATCTGGCGTCTTTTCGTTTTGCTTTTAGAAAACATCTGGAGTCTTTCGTTGGTTTATTTCATCAATCAACGGCGTTTTGAACAAAATTTTTATTGTTTTATCACGCACAGGAGAAATCTCACCAGGCACTACCTTGGAGGTAAACAATGGCTGCTACTGGGAATGAGAGACAGCAGAAGTCGGCTTTTAACACTTCTACTTCTACTAACGTTTCCTACTGGAACATGCCAATGGCCGCTAATGGGGAATGAGAGACAGAAGAATTCGGCTTTTAGTTAACGCGCACGCTGCGAATTTTTTATTGTTCAACAACGCACAGGAGAAATCTCCCACCGGCACCACCTTGGAGGTCAAAGCGTAAGACTGGTTACGCACTACGACGAGGGACGAACGGGTGCCGCTTTTAAGGAGCTTCGCCCCTAATATGGGAAAGCATTTAGAGTATGTACCGAGCTAGTACGACCAAGCGCTCTGCTAGAGGAAAGCTATCCTTCAGATTCGAATCTCATCGTCGTAACAATCAAATCAGCTTGCCAGTCGACGAATTGCCGAGTTGGCTGTCAGAGGCCACGTTCTGTAACCGTTGCTGTTGGAGCCGCCGAATTAAGGAATACTGGGTAGTGCTGTTTTCTTTCAGACAACTCACTGTAAAAAGTTTGTTGTGATATTTCCCTGGTGTAGCCATCTAAATTTTTAGGGTGTTTTTCTTATATATATTAACCAAGAGGCTACTTTCGTATTCGAACACCCAAGTTTTATTGAATATACTCTTTTACACCTATATATTCAGGGTGTTTCAAGAAATGTGTCCACTATATAAAAAAAAATCTGGAAAATGTGGTATTTGCTCACTGTCTTCACAATTGCTTTTTCTGTAGCGGTAGGCATCTTAAGATGGTTGAAGACATGATTTGGGACAGTAATTAAGAAAGTTAAATTAATTAACTTTTTAATCAGAGCAGTTAAGTGGTTAAGTGCAATGGAAGAATTGAAGTCCTTCATGCGAAGAATCCATTTCAGCTTTGAGATTTCGAAAAAGCGGCCTCTAAGAATAATTGCGAAGTAATGAAGTTCTACCAAATTCAGCGGCGAAACCGAAACCGAAATGCGGAAGAGCGCAACTGCCACATTCGTCTGAGACGTCCACAATGAGTGAACGTCACTATATCAACCATCAACCGACTTCGTTGTGTAGGTGTGTGAGCTGCGCTTGCAGCAGTAGTACGCATGACGCACATAAGTTAACGAACGGGGAAGAACTGCACCTCTGTAACCGTTGTCTTGAACAGTGACGTCATTCTAGTCGTCTGCTTGTTGCGCTCATCGGTGCTTGGGTTTCGGTTTCGCCATTGAATTTGCCTGAATTTCATTACGCCACAATAATTAATAGAGGCCGCTTTTTTCGAAATCTCAAAGTTGAAAAGGGTTCTTCGCATAAAGGACTTCAATTCTCCCATTGAACTTAACCACCTAACTCCGGTAATTAAAAAGTTAATTAATGTAACTTTCTTAATTACTGTCCCAAATCGTGTCTTCAACCATCTGAAGATGCCTGCCGCTACAGAAAAAGCAATTGTGAAGACAGCGAGCAAATACCGCATTTTGCTGAGTGTTTAAAAATAGTGGACACATTTCTTGAAACACCCTGTATAATCCCCATTTACAAAACCTCTGCCATGTAACTGATGACAAATGTTTCCTGATTTTTCGGGTGCTTTCAAGGGTGCCTACATTAGCAGATGATTAACGTGTTCTCCATGATGCTGGAAAAAAAGCACTGTCACTTATGATCGTTTACTCGAACGGGATAACAGTGAGTGGACTACGCTAGGTTGGCGTAGCGACAACGTCCCAAGCTAATGAAACGCGTAACCGGGCACGAATAAAATTGTTTATGAAACCATATGTGTTGTGCATGGAATAACAATAATAATAATAATAATAATAATAATAATAATAATAATAATAATAATAATATGAATAATAATAATGTCATCATTATTATCATTACTTTCATTGTTATTATTATTACGTGCCTATACTCTCCTCCACCTGTCCTGCCGTTGCATTACATATTTCTACTCAGGCTCTGCTCCTGTCTTAGCTTCGCTTTTCCCCGCTTCGCCTGTTTCTTGCGCTCGACGAACGGCTCTACTACAAGCTTAAACTGTTCCGCCGCTGAAACCAGGCTAACATATCAGAAGTTAATCACTAAAGATTTCTCTCTTTCTAATCTATTCAGTTTCTGTCACCTATAGACACTCGTTCTGTATGTCGCGACTTAATCAGCTTAATTCATCTCTCCCCTTCATCTTATCAGTTAATTGACACTGATTGCTAACTGACGTACCGTTACTACTTTACGTCCCCTCCTTGATGCTTTGGCTCCTCACCCCCGTAATCCACAAGCCTCCTTTTATCATTCGCGTTCACGCCGATGTACGCTGGATTTCCTGACGCATGAGCCGGATGAGCAGGCATGCAACGGCTGAGCTCATTGTGACACTTCGATACAATTTCTCAGTTTTGCGCGAAGATGATCCAAAAGCCGCGAAATTTGAGAAATTGCACCACGCCGCGCTAAAATGCACAACCAGTTGCGCTAATTTTAGTCAGAAATGGAGACCGCGTTGCCCACCGGCAGTTTGGCCATAATCAACCAATCCAATCCAGACGGCCGTAGACTGTAACCGTTATCCCGCAGCGAAAGAGAGAGAGAGAAAACTTTATTGGTTTCCGGCAGATTGCTGGGCTGGGCTCCCACCTAGGAGCTAACGGAGAGACCGTGTCTCCCGGCAGCTTCCTCGGCCTGCTGGATCGCCCAGAGTTGCTTGTCGAAAAGACAAGAAAAATGACGGCGCTCCTAAAATTGCCTGGCCTTGTTCTATGGCGTTCAGAACACTTTTGAGACCACTTTCGCCGCATTACACTAGTCCCATGCGCAACAGCGTACTAATATTTAGAAGGGGCTTTTAATCGTAGCTGTCACGAGACGCAGCACATATTGTTCTTTAATTACTCATGCGAGCACGCTTCATGACGTCACGCGAACAGACTGCCAGCGTCACGAAATGTGCTGGAAAGTAAGGAAACGCCGAGATAGAATAAGGCACCCGTTTTTTGTACACTCACAGGTTGCTTCGGGGCCATTTAAAGATGGCAGTAAAGGATGTAATGTCGTCAGCCATCTTAACTCGAACGCTCTGCATCGTGGCCTGGACTGGCTTGACTGATGCCAGCCCCAAAGTGCTGGGCGCTGTGGCCAAGATAATACTTCGGTGTATGCTTGGATAGTATGCCGGCACGCATTGTTAACCCCTCGGAAACAGAACCCAAAGCTACGCGGCGCTAGCGTTAATCAAACCGTTTCAGAAGGACGCGCTGCGTAGCGTACCAGTTAAGCTTCTGACGGCTGTACGTCTAGCTACAGGCAAAGTGTGACAGTTTCCATGTGTACTTACATTCGGTTGTTTCGTTTATGTCGCTTTACTTGTGAAAGCGACGACTAAATCAACGACGGATGCCGGAGTAGAGGGCCTCGGATAATTTCAACGTGAATTTCTCTGTTGCGTACAAAACACTCATACCTCGCGCAGTGCACGGTCATCTCGGATTTCGCCTACAACGAAATGCGACCTCCGTCACCAGTGTCTAATTCGCGCCTATCGGCTTGGCAGCCGAGCCCCATAACCACTGAACCGCCGCGCTGCCTCTAGTTACATTAAGGTAACACGTTACAAAGTACTCGGGGGATTAAAATTTATCGAGACCTCCAGACTACGTACGGCGTGGGCTATAGGCAGTTCGTGGTTTTCGGTGCGTATAACCTCGTGTTTTGAATTTTTCTCAAAGGTAATTGAAAAATTGTTCAGAAACAAAAACAAAACAAACTTACTTGTTAAAGAGGCATCGGGCCCATGAACTACGACCTATTTCTCTTAACTTTTTCCTTAAAAGTACCGTCTTTTCGCGACTACTTTCTCATACTTGCGCGTGCTTTGTCGTTACTTGATGACTTTTACATGACGTCGCGTAGCCAATATCTTAAAGTTATAATACTTCAACATGGCGACTGCGATTACGACCGCCATGTCGAAGATGGAAAATGTATTTCGTTGTGTGAATGGTAGCGCTTGTGGTAACGCTTGTGGTCATATAAGACGGGTATTCGCCACAGACATTGGGTAAATCCCACTACTTACCACTGATTCACTAAAAATGAAGGCAACAGTTAGCCCCGCAAGTGAGTATGCGTCACACAAATCTGTCCGGCCTATCAGAAATCTATCATCATCATAAACGCGTATGTTCCACAGAAGGCAACAGTTAGTCCAACAAATGGCGTGCCCGTTACCATATAGTAACGCCACTGTCGCGTGACACTTTGCGGTTATGAAAGGCGATGGCTATGCTACAACCTCAAAGCTTTGAAAAGCATTGTTTAATAAAGAGCAGTGATACAACATATCGGACCATCTAAAGCGAACGCTTCTTTGTAATCCATTGTATAAGAGCGGTATGGTCAAGATTCAATAAAACTTTACTATAACATCAATGCTTAGCAAATAGTATTTAATAAAGAGCAGTGACACAACATATCTGAAAGATTTGCAAAACATAGAAATGCGTGGAATGTTTCGAGATACAACGTGATGTCATGTGCGAAGTCTGTCAGCTTCGCGGTCCTTCACGATTAAGAGCCTTCTCACGTGAATGTCGCACAATGGTGAGCACAGAAATGCTTCGAGGCTGACAAAGGCAAAGTTGACTTCGAGCAGAAAACAGGCTCAGATGGCGCAGTGGTTCCCCATTCGTCGAGAAAGTACGTATGCTTTCAGAAAAAAATTACACCATCTCCCGCTAAAGGGAACCATGTGTAGATGTGAAGCAGCGGGCGCTAACGCTTACACTGGCGGTGGCGTTGACGCTGGCGCTATCGCAGCGTTGCGCAGGAGAGAAAACTGAGGAGGCGCAAAGCACGCAGTGATGGAGCGGTGTTTCCTACTGGAACATGCCAATCGCTGCTAATGGGCAATGAGAGACAGAAGACTCCGACTGGACACAGAGACCCGCAGTCGGCTTTTAGTTAACGCGCACGCTGCGAATTTTTATTGTTCAACAACGCATTGCGTGGGAGAAATATCCCACCGGCACCACATTGGAGGTCAAGATCCATTGCCATATATACGGGATGGACAATGAACGGTTGTGCAGCGCGAGCAGTCGGTTTTTTCAACCAAGAAACTCGCTAGCAGACGCTGCCTGCGTCGGCGTCTCGAGGCGAGGGGGGGTAGCGTAGGAGAGGAGAGAGAGAGGGGGGGGGGCGCATGCGCAGTGGGGGTGTGGACGCTGTGGGCAGGGATGCCTAGAGGAGAGAGGGGGGGAGCGTATTAGAGGAGAGAGAGGGGGGGGGACGCGCATGCGCAGTGGGAGCGCGGGGAGGGATGCCTAGAGGAGAGAGGGGGGAGCGTAGGAGGGGAGAGAGGAGGGGGAGGCGCATGCGCAGTGAGGGTGTGGTTGCCGCGGGGAGGGATGCCTAGAGGAGAGAGAGGGGGGAGAGGAGGTTTTTTTTATTTTTTATTTTTTTGAAAGGTTTGCGCATGCGCAGTAAGGGTGGTCACGCCGGCACACCACCACCACCACCACCACCACCACCACCGGATTAAGCTTCGCCATAAGATGCTTCTTACGATCAAAATGAGAAACTATTCAGAGTATGTGCTACATGTGCTCAGCCGTGGCTGCGCTCTCCTTTAAGTCCGGGTATGGTTATCGTTATCATAACCTATAACGTCAGTACTCCAGTCGTGAGAAGGCTGAAAACGCAGCAAACCCTCAGCAGGCACTGCAGTTGGACCCGCTGCAACGTGGATTTCTGAGTAGGGCTGCTTTGTTTCAGACACAGCAGCGGAGCAAGTTCTTTCGAAGATTTGTTTGGCGTAGCCATCTAGAATACGAATGTGTTTCTTGATTTATGTAAACCGTGAGGCTACTGTTGTTGTCAAACACCGAAGCTTATGTTGAAATTCTTCACATTGGTAACCAAAGCTTGCTTTGCATCAGTATATTATGCCCACATAAAAGCACTTTCAGAATTATACAGGGTGTCCCAGCTATCTAGGACCAAGATTTAAAAATAAACCGTGCGCTCTAGGAAAGTCCTACTTGTTGTATATTAGTGGTAGGCGTGAGTACATAGAGCCTGTATTCATCACTAAGCGCTAATTAAACAATTAACTTTAATTAGCCATCTTTTTATTCAATGCGAAGCATTTCTTTGCGTACTGCAGGCACTTTTAGCGTTTCTATCTATCTATCTATCTATCTATCTATCTATCTATCTATCTATCTATCTATCTATCTATCTATCTATCTATCTATCTATCTATCTATCTATCTATCTATCTATCTATCTATCTATCTATCCGCCTACATCTGGTCCGCCTCGGTGGAACAGTGGCTAGGGTGCTCGGCTGCTGACCCGAAGGTCGCGGGTTCGATCCCGGCCGCGGCGGTCGCATTTCGATGGAGGCGAAATGGTAGAGGCCCGTGTACTGTGCGATGTCAGTGCACGATAAAGAACACCAGATGGTCAAAATTTCCGGAGCCCTCCACTACGGCGTCTCTCATAATCATCTCGTGGTTTTGGGACGTAAAACCCCAGATATTATTAGCCGCCTACATCTGGGTGATCTCGCGATTACCCCTTTAACTTGGGGTAGACCAAAATTAGTATGTGAAAATAAGATGGTTTGACGAATATGACTCGCTGGTCGTGACATGAATAATGACAATCCCGTCGCGTACGTCGTCAAACTCTTTCGGGCAAACACTGTGGCACATAACCACGGGGCGGGTATGTGCTACAGATATGCGGGTATGTGCCACAGGTAATTGACAGTTTAGACTACCCAGGAACCACGAGACAAACATTGGTACTTTTAACGCTAGAGTGTTAAAAAGCTTACGTCATCAGCAGCATTGACCGGACGAATGCAAATAATAAATGTCAGGGTCCCAACAGGAATCGAACCCAAGCATTCTGCGTGGCAATCAAGCATTCTACCACAGAGCCACGCCAGGTCTCGGAACTGCTTTTCGAATAGACCCTAATGTTCGTGAAACGTCAATTGTCGTTGCAGTGCTGGCTATCCAACTTTGAAAACATTACATGTGTACTCCGATGATACAGCCGCCACGCCGGGTTAACATCAATTATAATAAAGCGCCATCCCCTGAAGTTGATATATGTTGCAGTGTCCAGGGCTACCATCCTGGCGAGCACAAGCGCTACATATCAGTTTACCGCTTCTGGTGTTGCTACTGCGCATGTTGCTGTTGGCATCGTTACGCAACTGTTAACAACTTGTTATGCAAGACATATGCGACTGTGGAACATATGTCTGTGCGTACAACATTTGTACATATCTTTAGTGTAATTTCGTAACATTTCGCTCAATAAAACATTACAACACAGCCACCTTCCCTCCGCATGCTTCGCATAACATCGATTCCCAAGGTACGTGGAATCTGCCGAATTTTCTTGCTCGAATCGGTAAAACATTTATTTTATGTAGTACCTTGCCTCAAATAACCCAATAATCAAGCATTTGTTTTTTTTTTTTCCTGAAGTCTGCCTGGTTGTTTCTTCCGAGAAAAAAAACAAAAGCGCGCGAAAGATACGAGTTATGAAATAGACGCGAGCTCGCACGCCGCTACTCCAGCGCTTCCCAGCGTTCTTTAGTTGATACACGGCTGCGTTCGTTCGTCACCGCATTGTACAAGGCTTCACGCTCGAAGATGGACGCGCCAGCAGCGTCTATTGATGCGCGTCCATCAAACAGTGTGAAGCGTTGTACAATGAACGAACGCAGCCGTGTATCAACTAAAGAACGCTTGGAAGCGCTGGAGTAGCGACGCGCGAGCGCGCGTCTATTTCATAACTCGTATCTTTCGCGCGCTTTTGTTTTTTTTTCGAGGAAAAATCAACGAGGCAGATTTCAGCAAAAAATTAACCCTTAATTTTGGGGTTATTTGTGGTGAGGTACAACATAAAATCAATATTTTACCGATTCGAGCAAGAATAAGAAAGCTGGCTAATTAAAGTTAATTATTAGCGCTTAGCCATGAAATAAATAGAGGTTATATGTACACACGAGTACTACTAAAATACAACAGATAGAACTTCCGCAATACGCATGGTTGTTTTAAACGCGAATGCATTTCTTAGTCGGGCTATGTCAGGCATCCGGCGGTGTCCGGCGGCGGGGTCCGCGGCGAGAGTGTAGTAGCGGAGAGTGAGTGGAGAGGAGGAGCGTGCTCTGGTGCGTGAGGGCGCTCGCATCGCGGGAGCTCGGCGGAGCTATATATGGAAAAAAAAAATAAAAAAAGTAAATAAGAAAAATTCAAAAAAAAACTAAAAATAAAAAAAATAAAAAACAGAAAAAAAATAAAAAAAGAAAAAGAAATAAAAAAAATAAAAACACAGAAAAAAAACAGAAAAAAAAGCAAAAAAAAAAAGGCGCTGCGCCGTGCTACCGACCGGGCTGCAGAAATTAGGCGCCTTTTCCTTCGAACCACAACCACCATATATAAATGGAGTGAAGCGCGCGCGAAATGCATTCGCATTTCCTCACGATTCCTTTCGGGGAGGTGGGGGGCATTTTTTTTAAATATTGGGCTAAGTTAGCTGGGACGCCCTGTATAGTGGTAAATGTGTACCGATCTTTCACGTGCTTCGTAACGATCATCACATTTTCATCATCTTAAATATTCTAAGGGGCCTAGCAGATTAATGGAATCTCTATGAAAATGGACGAAAAATCACGAGATAAGTTTAGTCGGGATCAGTTATCATCGCTAATGCGAATAGGATACGCCTGACTCGACTACATGTATTCAGCGTAGTGAAAACGCGCGAATTGTTTGAACGAGTCGTCTTGCACGAAATAATTTGCGAAACCGAAAGCGTTGTGGATATAACAAAAAATGTAATACTTCGAGTTTTACGTTCGCAAACCATGATATGATTAGTAGGCACGCGGTAATAGAGGGCAGTGGCGTAGCCAGGGGGTGGCACACCGGGCACGTGCCCCCCCCCCCCCCCGAAATATTTTTCGCCATGACATACATAGCGAAAAATGGCCATTTCAAGTAGGTGCCCTCCCCGAAATCAAGGAGGTGCCCCCCCCCCCCCCCCCCGAAAAAAATTTCTGGCTACGCCCCTGATAGAGGGCTCCGGAAATTTTGACCATCTGGTGTTCCTTAACGGGCACTGATATCGCACAGTAAAAGGGCCTATAGCATAGTGCCGCCACAGAAATCCGACCGCCAGGTTGAAACCGAAATCAGCCGCCAGCTGCCGTACTACTTGCGGCGCAACGCGAATGTGCGGAAGCCCCGCCTCCGTAGCCTTCGCTCCAATGTGACGATAAGTTGCCGCCGAATATAAACCTATATATTCAATGTTTGTAAACAGGGGTAGGCGCCGTCGACATACTGAGGCGCTTGTAGCGACATCGCGGATCGTAGGCTCCGCCCAGACCAGAGCTGGCCACCGCCCTCTGCGATCACGTGACAACTGGCACAGCAGCTGCAAACCTGCCTCCGAGCACAGCGCGGGGTTAGCCTCACACGCCGAACGCGTGGTAGGCTCCGACGCGCTTTGTTGCCCACTTCGGTGTAGCGCACTTAGTTACTCGAAAAAGCGGCGAGCCGTGACGTCATGGCGCGCTTGACCAGGTCGACGCACCGAAACCGCCAGCACATTCCCAGCGTAAAGAGAAAAAAAATGGACCGAATGTGCAGTGACAGGGCTCTTAAACAAACTTGACACGTCTGAACGTGCGTGTGAACATACTGAGATGTTTGGAGAACGATGCAGGGAATGCGTACCGACCTTCCAGACGCGACAGGCGGCCGGGCGCGTTAAACCTACTTCAAGGGCTAACGTGATTAGAGTTCATGCTTGGCCTCCGAGATGTGCACCCAAAAGCGGATCTCTGGGCAGCATTCGTTGCGGTGAAACGCATTCCCTCTTTACCATTTGTGTCGAGAGTTCTGAAAGGTTCGTGACGTCAAAATGACGTTGCGGAAGAATGGCCGGAAATAGGAGGCGCAATGCTCGCCGAGCTCCAGCCAATCAGTGTAGGCCGAAGCGGACAGTCCGACAAGATGGACACATCGAGAATCGCGCCCCAGCTTTGCAGGCGCTGTGCCAGTTGCCACGTGATCACAGAGGGCGGTGCCAAGCTTTGGGCTTGGCGGAGCCTGCGCGCCGCGACGTCGTTACAAGCGCCTGAGTATGTCGACGGCACCTACCCCTGTTTACAAACATGGAATAAGTCGTTAGCGTGAGTCGCGGCTGCCGCTTTCGCCCCCCCCCCCCCCCTCCCCCAAAACTAGTTCCCGGAAGCTGGGCCCTGTGACCACTGTATCTGCCTTTGTCATGCCTGATGCTCGTTTCGCCTCGCCTCCACGGGAGGTCGTAGCCCTAATCTTTCAGTCCGTTGTCACCGGCGTCTTCTTTGTGCCCTTTGACGACCTTGGAAAGCACCTCTGCGGCTCACTTAAGCCTACTGAAATACAAGAAGAGGCGTACCATCAAGGAAGAAAATTAAAGACAGAACAGAAAGGGCGTCACTCGCAACTAACTTCATTCTCCGAACATCAGCGGCATATATAGCCGTAGCAACCATGCGCTCGCACATCGCCTGACACGCTCGTCAAAAAACGAAAAAAAAAAAAGATTCGAAGAAATCAAATTCACCACCACGCAGAGCAACAGATGTGTCACTAACACACGTATCTCTCTTCTTTTTAATGTAGTATGCTTCCATGATTTCACGCGCTAAGGTATCCTTACTCTTTCCAACAATGGAAACACTGGAAAACCCAGGCTCACACTTGCAGGAACGACAATGCAGGCAAATGTGCCGAAAGTTTATTAGGGGCGAAGCTCTTTATAGGCATCACCTGGGCGGTTCTCGGTTGTCGATGCATCCTGAGTAGCCAGTAGCGTCTCCCTTAGCATACAATAGATGGCGCTGTCCCATAGAGATGCATGCAAACTGCAGTTGGGTGACGATATACTAGATGGCGTCAGTGGTTTTTCGTATACGTTGATGATTAAAGATGATTGATGGCGCTGTTATAATAAGACAATGCGCTGTGACAGTACGTGATATGTATCGCCCTCTCCTCTCCTACGGTCCTCCCCCCCTTATCTTGCCTCGCGGCGCCGACGCAGGCAGCGTCGCGAGGCAGCGTCTTGATTGAAAAAACCGACTGCTCGCGCTGCACCACCGTTCACTGACCACCGCGTATATATAGGCACTGGATTTCGACCTACAAGGTAGTGCCTGTGTGAGATGTCTCCTGTGCGTGATCAAACAATAAAAAAAAATTCACAGCGTACATGTAAAATTAAAGTGAGCTGCAAGTCGCCATGACTCTCATCGACCCTTTAGTATAAACCCGCCCGATCTCACGTCGTTGATGATGTACTGCGCAGAATTCGTGGAAGATTACCGGTTTACCGACGAACCTCCGAAGCTTCGCCCACTCATCATCATTCACTCCGTGGATATGCTGTGATTTTTTTCGCGGAAAGTTCATGCTCCCTAATTCTGTCGTTTATGCACCGGCCTGTTTGACCGATATATACCTTACCGTAACTAAGCGGGATCTCGTACACCACGCCAACCGAGCAGGCGACATACGGCCCTACGTGCCTCTTCCCACACGGGGAGGGACTCGGTGCAGTAGAAATTCGTGGGCACAGGCTCGCCAACTTGCGGGGCGCCGAGAACACCAAAGGTACCTTGTAACTGTTAGCCACGTTCTTAAGGCTGTGAGCAACCTTGTGCACATATGGCACAACCATGGGCCTTTTTTCCATCGGCTACCCGCTTCTTCTCGATCCCTTCCGTTTTTGAAGGAGGGTTTCTGAAACTGCAACGACGACAAAACCAGGGTAGCCAGCTGAACACAGCCGCTTGATCTGATTATGGAAACTTTCCTGCATTCTACGCGGTCAAGATTTCACCAGTGCTCCTTCCAGGCACATGGAAGCAACGGCCCTCTTGACAAGTTTGGAATGCGAAGCATCAAAAGGTAGAAGCGCCTTGCGTGAACGCGGACAATATGCCCAACATATGTGAGTCTCCGAGATAGTGAGACTCACAACTCGCCGCGGTCGATTTTTTCGCCCTCTGCGGCGATCGCTGGAACTTGAGTCTCCGGGACCTGGTATGACTCACACGTAAGGGTCTCCCGTTGGTCAGCACATAAATACTTCGAGGCCAGAGCACCAAGTGTACTCGGGGAATAAACGCCAAAAATGGCGCAGTATTTTCCCATTCAACGATGAACAATGTATGTGTTCAGAAGAATGGGAAAGAAATTGTATCATGTGCGGCATGTACTCGGTTTAGGAGAGCTGTTACAGGGGGAGCCTTAAAGGGCCCCTCACCAGGCCCCATAACAAGTTTTAGTTAGACGCTGGCAGGTGTTGTGTGTCCGATGAAGAGCATTATGCCATAAGAATTTTTTCAGTCGGTTCATTACGAGCTGAGAAAACCGACATTTTGAAGCGGCGCGAAACCATGATGCGAGGAGGCGAGCTCGAAACCCTTGCCGCTCACCCCGCGTAGCCTTCGCAAGCCAAATCTCTTCCCTACCTTCTCCGGCATCCGAGCGCACAAATTCCACAAACCACACGTCGTGTCAAAGAATTTTCGCAGTGTCACGTGCTACTGCTGTCGACGACAGTGCACAGTCGTCTACGTAAGGGCCGACGTCACAGCACTACCGTCTACGTAGGGTCATTCCACCGTGTACGTCATCCCCTCATTCTCTAGGCGCGACCACGCGAAAGGAAGGGCAAGCAGCGTTCAGCATGAAATTTGACCCATTTCCACGGCGCGTAGCGTTGCAAAATTTGGCAGAAGTGATCGTGAATGCTCAGTGTATGAATTGCGCTCGTCAGCTAAAAATTGTTAAACCTGGTGAGGGACCCTTTAAACTAATAGTATGATCATCATGTGTTTAGAGAAATTTATTAAAACATACTATGAACGTAACAGAGAACGTGTGGCGATCACTGCTCTTGGAGCCACCAGCACATGGATTCCGGAGTACGGCTATTTCGTTTCAGACACCGCGGTGGAACAGGTCGCGTCTCAAAATTTTCTTGGTGCTGCCATATAAAATGCAGTCCTTTTTTTTTCTTCATACGAGCCGTGAGACTAGTTTCGCGGTAAAACAGCGAAGTTTAAGTTGAAATTTGTGAAATTGATAAAAATTGCCTCGCTTAAATCAGAATATTATCCCCATATACGAAATCTCTTCAATGTTTTAGTGGCAACTAATATTTCCCCATTCCTCGTGCGCTTCTAGACTTTGAAATTTACAATGTGTCCTTAATTTCTTCCATAATTTTAAATCATTTAAGGATATTAACAGTATAAAGGGCTCCCTAAGAACCTGAAAAAAAAATGCGGATTAAGTTTACCTGTGACAGTTCCTATCGTTAATTCGAATACGATAAAGGGGAATCTACGACGCTCAGTCAGCTTTGTGAAAACACGCCAAGCGTCTCAATGCGTCGCGTTGCACGAATGAAGTCATTATTGCAATTATTAATGTTGTGAAAAGGACGCCAAACGTGCGGCGAACGTGTCTGCTCGCACACTCTAAATTCTTAAAGGGACACTAAAGTGGAACAATAACTTGGTTTTAGATTGATAAACTGTACTCTTAGAACTCTGTCACAAGTTTTACTACCACAAGTTCATTATTAGCGCAGAAAATCAAGGTTGAAGTTTCATTTTTAAATTTCGCGCCGAAATCTCCGCGCGTGACGTCGCGCATTTCAGGATGCATTTTTCGTATTTTCCCGAAATGGGCTCGATGAAATTTTCTGAAACGTTGTATGTTATATCCCGGCTAGATTGAAAAGACGCGCGCGCATAAGATTGAAAAGAACAGGCTGTTTGAAAAGATGATGATTGATAGGCCAGATTGAAAAGAACGGCTGGTATAACACGACCGGTCTGTCCAGACCGGCCGTGGCTAGGTCTATGACACCCACAGATGACAATATACTTCAATTTTACCTATCATAATCTACGTAGAACCCAGCAGACGCCGTCAAAATCTATGACGCCACGGTGTTTGGTGCGGGAACCTCAAGGTTGTGTTTCCACCGGCATTTTCTTTTCCCGCCTTTTCTCGCTTACCAAGCGTCGTCTCGCGGTAAGAGTGGTGGGTTCGGGACTGTGACATTGTGCTTTACTACAATGTCACAGTCGCGATCAATGAACCTATGTACACACAGTAGGTGGGAGGGGGGGGGGGGGGGAAGGTGGGCACGACTGATATTTACATGTCTGATAAGCACCGCGATTATCGGGTAATACAGATAAAGAAAAGGAAAAAAAATGGGCGATTGAGCTCATCTTGGCTCGCGTCCTCGCATTGCTAGTGAAGAATGTGCCCCAAAAACAATCGCATACGAGTCAGCCACGTATCGTCAAATGCGCTAATAAACGATCGGAAAGTAATCGAGACCGTTGGTGTAATTCGAATTACGCGCTATAATTATCCAATTCGCGCGTTAACATGGCCGGCATAAACGACACTGTTGGTGGCGGGTCGTTCGGGGTGTCAGTGTACGAGTCGTTCCGCACCAGCGCGTCACGAAAAAACACGACAATCTTATAGCCCGAAGTGCTGCTGCACCAACTAAACGATCAGGCCATTGTAGGCGTCAATGGGAGACCCATGTGGCTGATCGGAAAAGTCTCACGCGAGAATGTCTGTGAGCATTGCCGCGTGATTCCTCGGGAAACGGCCTTGCTGCCCCGCAAGCATGCCCTGTACGATATCTGCAGCGAAGCGAGCACTTCGGCGGGAAAGATAGTCTGTCCCATACTACATGCGGTCTTGCGGGAAAGACGAACTCCGGACAATGCTGCTTCCGCCTTGAAGGTGAGTGGTCGAATCAGGGCTCCGTTCGGGCAACTATTGAAGCGATAATGTGATAACATCCGGGGTTTTACTTGCCCAAACCACGATGTGTTTTTACGAGGTATGCCGAAGCGAAGTGTTCCGGAAATTTCGGCCCCCGGGTTTCTTTCACGTGCACCTAAATCTAAGTACACGGGCCTCCTGCACTTTTTACTCCACGTATAAAGTGTGACCGCCACTGCCGGGATCGGACCTCCAACGTTTGCGTCTGCCGCCGGGTCTGCTTCACTCCCAGAACACGTCGACCGATTTAACCGGCTTGGTATGCAGTAGCCTAACTCTGATGGGCGAGCGAGCGAATACATAAACAAAGGAAGAGAGAAAGAAAGAGAGAGAGAAAGAGAAAGAAAGAAAGCAAGGGAGAGAAAGAAATAGAGACAAAGATATATAGAAAGAAAGAGGACGCGAGAAACAGAGAGTGAGAGAAAAGGTAGAAGCAGAAGGAAGTAGATAGATAGTGCAGTCTTGGTTATTTCCGCGCTCAAACCCTAAACCCGGAGTCTCAAACACGTGTACCGCGGGTTGCATGCGGCCCGCGGACCTATTGCTATCCGGCCCGCGGCTTCACACAGAATGAAGGGTTGTAACTTTGTTAAAGAGTACTCGCACTATTTTCTCGTCTGTTAATAGCGCTTTGTTTTTTTTGGTTAACCTGCAGAGACGGAACTGGTCTCCAGTATTTTAGTGAGGCGCACCCCATGGGGCCATTGCGAGTTGAAACATACCAACATACCATGGAACAAAAACTTCCTATTTCATAATCGGCATCCAGATTCTAGTCATTGTGGAAGTCAGTGTCGATATATTTTTCGAAACCTGGCGGGAAAATCGCCTTCATAAATGACCCATACATGGGGCATGCATGGGAAAGGCGTATTTTCAAGTGGCAATTTCAAGTGACCTTTTGTTCAAACTCTCTGCGCACCCACCCCTCCGCTCCCTACGTCTTCACTGTCCCGGCCCTTGTGGGACTAAATTTGATGACTGCGGCCCGTTAGCTGTGGTGAGCTTTGAGACCCTGCTCCTAAAATATGAAGGCCACTGAATAAGCTCTCGTCGTTTTCCATATACAAAACGCTCTGCAAATGCTGTCAGCTTCACTGTACTGTACCACAGAGTAGTATGACTCGCACGTAATGGTCTCCCTTCGGTCAGCACACAAATACTTCGAGGCCGAAACACAAAGTGTACTCGGAGAGAAAGCGCCCAAAAATGGCGCAGTATTTTCCCATTCATCGATGAACAATGTTGTGTTCAGAATAATTGGAAAGAAATTGTATCGTGAGCAGCATGTATACTCAGTTTTAGAAGAGTTGTTATAGAAGAGCCTTAAATTTATAGTATGATCATCATCATGTTACAACTTAGCTTGCTAGTCGACGAACCAAGGAATACAGGGAAGTTTATTGCTTAGTAACTGCAGTTCAGGTGAGTACAACTGAACCGGGTAACTAAGGAAATAAGGGAAGTTTTATTGTACATGTAACTTGTACATAAACAGTCAAAAGAAGAAAAGAAACAGCGGCACGGGAGAAGTTGGAGCCGCTAGCACATTAATTCCGGAGTACGGCTCTGTCTTTTCAGACACCGCAGTGGAACAGGTCGCGTCTAATATTTTTTTGGTGTAGCCATATAAAATGCGGTGTTTCTTTTTTTATTCATATGAGCCGTGAGACTAGTTTCGCGGTAGAACACCGAAGTTTAAGATGAAATTCGTGATACTAATAAAAAAATGTCTCGCTTACATCAGAATATTATATCCCTTTGCGAAAGCTCTTCGATATTTAGGTGGCAACTAATATTTCCGCATTTCTCGCGCGCTTCTAGACTGTTCCCTTATTTCCGTAATTTTAAATCCTTTATGGATATTACCAGTATAAAGGGTTCCCTATGAACCTGCAAAAAAAAAAAAAAAGAAACTGCGGCCCGTGAAAGTTTACCCGTGAAAGTTGCTATCTTTGATTCGAATACGATAAAGGTGAATCTACGACGCTTAGTCAGCGGAGTGAAAACACGCCAAGCGTCTCAATGCGTCGCCTCGCATGAAGGAAGTCATTATAGAAATTATTAAATGCGAAGCATTTCTTTGCGTACTGCAGGCACTTTTAGCGTTTCTGTCTGCGTATCTATCTACTATCTATCTAGCCGCCTACGTCTGGGTGATCTCGTGATTACCCCTTTAACTTGGGGTAGACCAAAATTAGTGTGTGAGAATAAGATGGTTTGACGAATATGACTCGCTGGTCGTGACATGAATAATGACAATCCCGTCACGTACGTCGTCAAACTCTTTCGGGCAAACCCTGTGGCACATACCACGGGGCGGGTATGTGTCACAGGTATGCGGGTATGTGCCACAGGTGATTGACAGTTTAGACTACCCAGGAACGGCGAGACAAACATTGGTACTTTTAACGCCAGAGCGTTAAAAAGCTGACGTCATCAGCAGCGTTGACCGGACGAATGCAAATAATAAATGTCAGGGTCCCAACAGGAATCGAACCCAAGCATTCTGCGTGGCAATCAAGCATTCTACCACAAAGCCACGCCAGGTCTCGGAACTGCTTTTCGAATAGACCCTAATGTTCGTGAAACGTCAATTGTCGTTGCAGTGCTGGCTATCCAATTTTATAAACATTACATATGTACTCCGATGATACAGCCGTCACGCCGGGTTAACATCAATTATAGTAAAGCGCCATCCACTGAAGTTGATATATGTTGCAGTGTCCAGGGCTACCATCCTGGCGAGCACAAGCGCTACATATCAGTTTACCGCTTCTGGTGATGCTACTGCCCATGTTGCTGTTGGCATCGTTACACAACTGTAAACAACTTGTTTTGCAAAACATATGCGACTGTGGAACATATGTCTGTGCGTACAACATTTGTACATATCTTTAGCGTAATTTCGTAACGTTTCGCTCAATAAAATATTACAACACAGTCACCTTCCCTCCGCATGCTTCGCATAACATCGATTCCCAAGGTACGTGGAATCTGCCGAATTTTAATGTTGTGAAAAGGACGCCAAACGTGCGGAACGTGTCTGCTCGCACACTCAAAATTCTTAAAGGGACTCCAAATGGGAACAATGACTTGGTTTAGATTGATAAACTGTTCTCTGAGAACTCTAATGTCACACGTTTTGCTGTCATAATTTCGTTATTAGCGGAGAAAATCAAGGTTGATGTTTCATCTTTAAACTTCGCGCCGAAATCTCCGCGCGTGACGTCACGAATTTGAAGTTGTATTTTTCGTATTTTCGCGACATGGGCTCGATGAAACTTTCTGAAACTTCGTATGTTAGGTCACGGCCGGACTGGAAAGACGCGCGAGTTCGCGTGCGCCATAAACCTAACCACGGCCGGTCTGGACAGATCGGCCACGGTTAGGTCTATTACACCTACAGTTGACAATGTACTTCATTTTTACCTATTAGAAACTACGTGAGACCCAGCAAACGCCGTCAAAATCTATGACGCCACGATGTTTTGTGCGGGAATCTCAAGGTGGCGTCTCCACCGGCATTTTCTTTTTCGCGCGTTTTCTCGCTTACCAGGCGTCGTCTCGCGGTAAGAGTGGTGTTTTCGGGACTGTGAATTTGTACTTTACTAATACGTGAAAAATTGTTTTTTTTTCTTTGGTGTTCCTTTAAATTTAATATCCGTCTCGCCCTCTGTCCACACTCATATCGGCGACTTATCAATTTTTTATTTATTAATTTATGTATTTATTTATTTTTTAATTTATTTTGTAGTACTCTCAAAGCAAGTATACGTCATAGAAGGGTGAAATTACAAAAATTGAAAAAAAAATCACGAAGCTTCCACTAAGACGCGCAAGTCTTCAAACAGCGAAACTGGACGACTCTGAAGACCAATGTGGTTGCTTATAGGTTGTTTCTAGGCCTTAGTTAGGTGATGCAAGTTCTAGGTTTCTTCTAGGTCGTTGCTAGGCTTTAGCTAGGTGATGCTAGGTTGTTTCTACGTTGATTCTCAGCGCAGAAAGGTTCAAGGTAAACCGCAAACAGACACAGACACAACACTGTTATCCAAACTCCATAGACAGAAACTCGCGCTGAAACGAAGCGTTCGCGCTCCTCATAAATCTACGGGAACGTCAGCTAGGCCTTCCATCACCTCGGAGTCATGTCGAGACGCCGTTGCCTTTGCCGTATATACCATAATGGATGCCAGCAGGGAACGTGAGCCGTGGCTTCACGCGCCACTGCCAAGTGCCGCCGTTCTTCTTTTTTTTTTTTTTTGAAGTTGAAATTTAATCATTATTGAAATTATACATCACTTATCCAGTGGTTGAATGGGAAGGGGTGGTGAAAAGGCAACTGAATACCAACCCCCACCCAGACCACAATAATGCAGAGCACTCAGTATGTACACCTATGTAAAGCATAAATACATAATTCCGATATAGTGAAAATACAATAAGTACAGATATACAGCGAAAAAAAATCAAGAAAAGAAAAAAAAAGGAGTGGTAAGGAAGAAATAATTAGATACTTAAAAGGTACTCTTTACACACAAAAAAAAGCCCTTTAAAAAACAAAAACCCCACTTATGAACACCAGTGAACAAGTGAAAATATGCAAACTAGTCAACAGGATCATTCCTGGCTTGAAAGGTCTCACCATGGCCTCCGAGATGGCGGGCGCGGGTTTCTCTAGAAAAACCCGCCGCGCGCCCGCCATCTCGGAGGCCATGGTGTCACGCTCCGGTTTTGTTGCCGCCCAAAGGAGGGCGCTACAGGGTCTTGGGACATAGAGTTCCTGTATATCAGGGGTCTCAAACACGCGGCCCGCGGGCCGCATGCGGCCCGCGAGGCTCTCAGTTGCGGCCCGCGGCCCGCACATGACTGTTTTCGCCCCACATTGTTTTTAGTTTCTTATTAAGTGCGATCGTGAGCTACACAGGCATTACTGGTTTAAGGCATTGTCTTGGTGAGGCATCCCGTGTGTTCACCTTGTTTTGAAACATAACCGTGAAGCAAACATTATAATTCAGAATCAGCGCCCAGATTTCAGGCGTTTTGGAGATCGGATATCGACAAAATTTTGTAATCCTGGCACCAAATGCATCCCTTTCAGAAATCACCTGTGTATGAGATACGGGACAGTTTTCTTTCAAATGGCAACGTTTGCTTGCAAATTGTTCAAACTTACCCCCCCCCCCCCCCCGCTTCTAACACTACCCCGGCCCTTGCTGGACTGAATTGCGTGACTGCGGCCCGCTGGCTGAGGTGAGTTTGAGACCCCTGCTGTATATGATACAGGGAGCATATACAGTAACTCTGTTAGGACATAAAGCCCATGAAACTTCGTAAGGTAGCGACACTCTCCTCCTCCGCTCTCGTTTCTCCTCGGTCTCCTCTCCTTCGCACTCTCTTTTCGAACATGGCGCCACCTGCCCTGCTCTGCGTAGCGAACGTCCTTTCGCGGAGACAGCGCTTGTTCGCCAGGCAGCGCGCTTAGAGCATTCGCGCCAGCCGCCTAACTTATCCTAAAATTATCTACACGAGGTTGACCTCCCTGCATTTCCTTTGCCTCTATTTCTTTCTCTCTCTATCTACACGAGTGTAACGTTGGCCCATGATATACATTCTGAAATATAAATTTTGAAAAATACATTTTGAAATTCGTGACGGCACGCGCGGAGATTTCGGCGCGAAATTTAAAGGGGCCCTGCGACGCTTTTTCGTCTGCATTCTGCAACGCTGGAATTCGTGTACTGCCGAATACTGAGATGAACGCAAAAAATTGAAGGACACTTTGTACATTCCAAAGTGTGTTCGGCGAAAGCGTGTGGCCATTCCACTGACTATGCCATGTCTTTTATCTTTTACACTCTCAGTGGGATATCACACAAACCGAATGTGTGCGTGTTTTATTTTTTAATTTTTTTTTACCGCGAATCGCAGCGAGACGCGAGACTAATGTTCCTCCGTTCGCATGCGTTAGTATTTTTTCACGCTGTGCGCATCGTGCAAATGCCATCCGCGTTCCAGCGCTTAAATTGACGGACCCTTTGTAAATTCGAAAGTGTATTCCGTGAACGCCTGTGTCCATTGAGACGGCGTCGGTCAGAATGATTGCAAACGCTGGGCACAGCGACGCTACGCAAGCAAAGCGCGAGCGCTGTAGAGTCCGACGCGACCGGCGTCCGTTTGCGCATCCCGGCGGCCACCTGGCTCTGTGCCAGGGCTCGGACAGATGGACAGACGGACGGACGGACGGACAGACGGACCGACAGACGGACCGACAGACGGACCGACAGACGGACCGACAGACGGACAGACAAACGGACAGACGGACGGACAGATGGCCGGACCGACAGACGGACGGACGGAAGGACAGAGGGACGGACGGATGGACAGACGGACGGATGGACAGACGGACGGACGGACGGACGGACGGACGGACGGACGGACGGACAGACGGACGGACGGATGGACAGATGAACGGACGGACACCGGACGGACACCGGACGGACGTGAGCATGAGACATTCAAGGCTTTCGCTTTAAAATAATTATCGAAATCGGTACGCGGTAACGGAAGTTATAAGCCGTCAAACTTCAAAACCCCAGCAGACGACGAGAAAAAACGTTCCCTTTCGCATTTCACTCTCCCACTGACGCCAAAGGCCGCTTCCAATCGCCGCACGCCTCTTGCAGAGACGTCCCGGATGACTCGCCTCGTGGTGGCTAGAGTAGCATATACAGTAACTCTAGTGCTGGCCGTTCTGCAGCGCTCCTAGCGTCATTTTGCAATTGTTTTCACATTTTCATACTTAAAAATGCAAGTGCATTTCGTGCGCGCTTTACTCCATTTATATATACGTGCGAGCGAGCGGACGGGAGAGTGGGGCGCAGGGAGGAGAGAGAGCGAACGGCGAGAGGAGCGGCGAAGCACTGCACCTACCCTCTCCTACACTCTCTACACACACGCGGAGCTCCACCGAGCTCCCGCGATGCGAGCGCCCTCACACACCAGAGCGCTCCTCCTGTCCACTCAATCTCCGCTACTCCGAACGCACCACCTGCTCCGGTTGCTAGGGGCGAGGATAAGCGCGCGCGCCCGCAGCTGTTGCTATGGGAGAGGGAGTGAGAGCGGAGAGATGCGGACACCGACGGACGCCTGACATGCCCCGACTAAGAAATGCATTCGCATTTAAAACAGAAATCCTTTTGCATCTGAGGAAGTATAGAGAGCTTTTATCAGTTTTAGCGCACAATAGTGTGATCTATCTGGGACCGTATGAATGTTACGCGCGACTTGTCGCATCGAACAGTCTACAAGCGCGCGAGAAATGCGGAAATATTTGTTGCCGCTTAAATATTGAGGAGCTTTTGTAAATCGGGATAATATTCTGATATAAGCGAGGCATTTTCTTATCAGTTTCACGAATTTCAACTTAAACTTCGGTGTTTTACCGCGAAACTGGTCTCACGGCTCATATGAATAAAAAAAACCGCATTTTATATGGCTGTACCAAAAAAAATATTAGATGCGACCTGTTCCACTGCGGTGCTTGAAACGAAAGAGCCGTGCTCCGGAATCCATGTGCTAGCGGTTCCAACAGCAGTGCGGTAGGCCCCCTTCCTGTTGTGCACGGTCCCTGAAAATAAGTTGCTTTTACCTGGTGGAGTTGTACTCACCTGAACTGCTGTTACTATGCAATAAACTTCCCTGTTTTCCTTGGTTCGTCGACTAGCAAGCTAAGTAATCACATGGTGATGATCATACTATTAGTTAAAGGCTGTTCTATAACAGCTCTTCTAAAACACAGTATACATGATACATGCCGCACATGATACAATTTCTCTCCCATTCTTCCGAACACATACATTGTTCATCGATGAATGGGAATATACTGCGCCATTTTTGGTGTTTACTCCCCGAGTACTCTTTGTGTTTCGGCCTCGAAGTATTTATGTGCTGACCAATGGGAGGCCCTTACGTGAGAGTCATACTACTATGTGGCACAGTACAGTGAAGCTGACCGCATTTGAAGAGTGTTTTGTATATCGAAAACGACGACAGCTTATTCAGTGGCCTTCATATTTTAGGAGCAGGGACTCAAGATCACCACAGCTAACGGGCCGCAGTCATCAAATTTAGTCCCACAAGTGCCGGCGACAGTGAAGACGTAGGGAGCGGAGTGGGTGCGCAGAGAGTGAACAAAATGTCATTTGACGTTGCGACTTGAAAGTACGCCTTTCCCATGCCCCATGTATGGGTCATTTCTGCAGGCGATTTCCCGCCAGGTTTCGAAAAACATATCGACACTGACTTCCACAATGACTAGAATCTGGATGCCGATTCTGAAATAGGTTGTTTTCGTTCCATGGTATGTTTCAACTCACAATGACCACATGGGGTGCACCTCACGAAAAAAAAAATATTGTTTTTTTTGCAGAACAGTCCCGTCTCTGTAGGTTAACCAAAAAAAAAAAAAACACAGTGCGAGTACTCTTTAACAAAGTCACAAACCTTTATTCTTTGTGAAGCCGCGGGACGGATAGCAATGGGTCCGCGGGCCGCATGCGAACAGCGGGGCACTAGTTTGAGACTCCGGGTTTAGAGGTTGAGCGCGTAAATAACCAGCGCTGCACAATGTGTTTCTCGTGTTGGCTAACGAGTAACACGACCAAGCCCTATTGTTTCTTTTTCTTTCTCTCTCGCTCTCTATTTCTTTCTGCTTCTACACTTTCTTTCTCTCCCTCTATTTCTCGCGAAGAATAAATGTTTGATTCTGGAGTTGTTTGAGGCAAGGTACAACATAAAATCAATGTTTTACCGAATCGAGCAAGAACAAAAAAGGATGACTAAATAAAATTAATTATTTAATTAGGGATGAAAAAAAATACAGGTTCTATGTACTCACGTCTACTACTAACAAGTAGGACTTTCCTAGAGCACACGGTTTATTTTTAAATCTTGGTCCAAGATAGCTGGGACACACCGTGTAATTCTGAAAGTGTTTTTATGCGGGCATAATATTCTGATTCAAAGCAAGCTTTAGTTACCACTTTCCAGAATTTAGCCTCACTGTTTATATGTGTTTAAATCAAGAAACACATTCGTATTCTAGATGTCTACGCCAAACAAATATTTGAAAAAACCTGCTCCAATCCTACGTCTGAAACAAAGCAGCCCTACTCAGAAGTCCACATTGCAGCGGCTCCAATGGCACGAAAGTTCGTCGCGCGCGGCGTTATGAGCCTCCTCGACATTTCGTCGACTGGAAAACTGACTTGATGGTTATGATAATCATAAACTTACCCGTACTTAAAGGAGAGCTCAGCCACGGCTGAACACATGTAGCACATACTGTAAATAGCTTGCCATTTTTTCCGAAAGCATACGTACTTCCTCGACGAATGGGAAAACACTGCGCCATCTGAGCCGTTTTCTGCTCGAAGTCCACTTTAACTTTGTCAGCCTCGAAGCAGTTCTGTGCTCACCATTGTGCGACATTTACGTGACAAGGCTCTTAATCGTGATTGTCCTCGAGCCTGACAGCCTTCGCACATGACATCACGTTGTATCTCGAAAAATTCAACGCATTTCCATGTGTTGCAGATCTTTCAGATATGTTGTATCACTGCTGTTTATTAAAAACTCTCTGCTAAGCATTGGTGTTATAGTAAAGTTTTATTGCATCTTGACCATACCACTCTTATAAACTGGTTTAGAAAGAAGCGTTCGCTTTAGATGCTCCGATATGTTGTATCACTGCTCCTTATTAAACACTGCTTCGCTAAGCTTTTAGGTGGCAGTATTGCCATCGCCTTTCATAACCTCAAACTATCACGTGACAGTGGCGTTACTATGGCAACGCGCACACCATTTGTTGGACTAACTGTTGCCTTCCTCCTTTTTCCTTCTTCCTTCTGTGGAACATAGGCGTTTATGATGATGATAGATTTCTGATAGGCCGGACAGATTTCAGCAGCGCATACTTGCTTGTCGGGCTAACTGTTGCCTTCATTTTTAGTGAACCAGTGGTGAGTAGTGGGATCTACCCAATGTCTGTGGCGAATACCCGTGTTATATGACCGCAAGCGTCACCACAAGCGCTACCACTCACACAACGAAATACGTTTTCCATCTTCGACATGGCGGTCGTAATCGGAGCCGCCATGTTGAAGTATTATAACTTTAATACATTGGCTGCGTGACGTCATGTAAAAGTTATCAAGCAGTGACAAAGCACGCGCAAGTATGAGAAAGTAGTCGCGAAAAGGCGGTACTTTTCGGAAAATTGTTTAAAGAAATAGTCTATAGGGGAGCTAATAGGCCGATGCCTCTTTAACAAGTAAGTTTGTTTTGTTTTTGTTTCGGAAGACTCTTTCAATTACCTTTGAGAAAAAGTTCAGAACACGGGGTTCTACGCACCGAAAACCACGAACTGGCTATAAGCCACGCCATACGTAGTCTGGAGGTCTTGATAAATTTTAATCACCCGAGTACTTTGTAACGTGTTACCTTAATTAATGTAGCTACAGGCAGCGCGGTGGTTCAGTGTTCATGGGGCTCGGCTGCTAAGCCGATAGGCGCGAATTAGACACTGGTGACGGAGGTCGCATTTCGTTGTAGGCGACAGCCGAGATGACCGGGCACTGCGCGAGGTATGGCGTGTTTTGTGCGCGCCGAAGAAATTCACGTTGAAATTAGCCGGGGTCCCTCTACTGCGGCGTCTGTCATGGATTTAGTCGTCGCTTTCACAAGTATACATACATATACATATACGGGACATGACAGCGACGGAAAAAGCCCGCCGAGAGTGTCCATATAATATAATATCTGGAGTTTAACGTCCCAAAACCACGATATGATTATGAGAGACGCCGTAGTGGAGGGCTCCGGAAATTTCGACCATCTGGTGTTCTTTAACGTGCACTGACATCGCACAGTACACGGGCCTCTACCATTTCGCCTCCATCGAAATGCGACCGCCGCGGCCGGGATCGAACCCGCGACCTTCGGGTCAGCAGTCGAGCACCCTAACCGCTACACCACCGTGGCGGACAGAGTGTCCATAGTGTCCATAGTGCGTGTACCGGTGGTGGGTGGGTGCGTTTGAATGCCGGCTCGGGTCCGCAGGTCCCACGGCGGACACCATAGCAGCAGCGAAGCACCGACGTGTAATCGTCACAACGATCTTGCGTAGCTGAGGGCACGGTTTGGTTTGGTTTGGTTTTCCTATTGATCTATGGCACGTACCCACTCTGGGGGATGGGCCAAGAATGCGTTGTTGAAACTTAAAAGGTTAATCGAAAAATGTTAAATGGTTAAATAATATTATAATAAAAGGAGAAGAGAAGAAATGGCAATAATAAGTAATACATCAAATTTAGACTTCAAAAATTATGCTGTTGAGCTCGAAAATGGTACTTCTCATCATCATGGCACGTACCCAATGCAGGGGACCGGAGTAGTAAGTGAATTTTTTTTCCGGTATTTACTGTAATGTATTACTCATAGAAGCTATATTTACATAATTTAATGAATTGAAGTACGAATTATTGGTAATGAAATATTTAAAGGAGAAGAATTTAGCTAGATACTCTTTTAGATTGCCTGATGAATTCCTCAATGGCATAGAAAACATCTCTGTGGCTATAGCCCAGGGTAGAGGCGCCGAAAGAAAGAATAACTGATTCTGATACCTCCAGGCCCAGATTTCGAAGAGGTGGTTCTATGAATCTTTTCCTCAATGACGTGAACCGTCGACATGCTAGAAAGCATGTCGACGGTTCTGTAATACCCCTAATGGGGGACTTTAAGGAAATAAAGTGAAGTGAAGTGAAGTGAAGAAATGACGAATTGTTTCCGCCTCGTTACAAAGGAGACACAAAGGGGAAGGCACTAAACTTGCTCTGTGCAGGTAAAAATTTAGGGGGGTAACGCGACAACGAAATTTGGTTATGGCCACTTCCATTATTCTCGACTTCGATAAATCGCTGCGTCATGGAAATAAGAGCTGCTTATATTGCCAGAAATTGCGGTGCTCGGACACCTCGCGGCGTAAGCTTCTTCTGCTTCTTCTTGGAACAGCTCGAGAAAGTTATGCGATTGAACTGATGATGATATTTTGTTTTTATTGGTCACCAATTAATTAACTGTGGCTCATAGCCACTATGGGGAGTACCGTTCCGATGCTTTAACAACACTTACGGACTATTCCGTCGATTGGCTGCAGGTTCCTTCTCATGTCGGCGAGCAGTTAGTTCCTGGCAGGACTTATCCTTGACCATGCCCTTCTCCTGGTACTACAGCACACCCTGCAGTTCCTTGAGTATCATGAACGACAGCAGCCGGTCCAGACCCGTCAGTCCGGGGCGTGCCTACGCAGCGAAAGTTGCGGCGACCCCGAGACCCTTGAGCACCTTCTCTGTGCTTGCCCTGCTTTGGCGCAGGAAGGCTCAAGGCTCACCACTGCCAACAGGCAACAGGGTTTCCCTGCTATGACCCCCAGCGACCTTCTGTTCGCTTCGTCTCCCAACCTCTGGGCTCTCCACAGCCTCTTGGATTTGGGGAGGCGACAGTAATCGCCGCCTACCGTTGAGCGCCCGCAACGTGCTGGACACTCCCTTCACCAATCGGCCTCTCCATGACTCGATGAGACTTGTTCTTGTTCTTGTTGACCTTCTGCTGTGGCTCACACCCACTGTGGGGGGATTGGCCAAGAATTGAGTGGTCTTATACACTAGTATGGAAGTTGAGAATAATGGAGGTTAAATAATGAAAACCTTACAAATTTTATATTAAATTTTGATGAGACCCCCGCTGTTTATTCTTCTCCCTTTCTCTCTTGAGCTATGCTCTTTATTTCCCGCTTCCCCTTCCCCTGACACTGCGCCATGCTCCCTATTGGGCTGAAGAAACAAGCGTTATTTCCTAAATAAACACTATACTACTACTATGGGGGATCGGCCAAGAATGGAGTGGTTTTATAAATAGTTATTTAACTTAAGCATACGGTAGTATGTAGAATATAAACGTTGCAAAGTTGTATTGTAAATTCTGACGCTTGATAAAATGCGTAAAAAAAACAACAAAACGAGGCTCTTTTTAATATTGTTGGTTTCTTTCTCTTGTTTTCATTCTCCTTTAAGCCCTTTTCATCATCATCGTCATTATCATCGCCTATACCTGATGCAGCAGTAAGCATTATTCCCTATCAATTTTTCGCACTTAAAAATTCCTTTTATTTGTTCATTGATTTCCATATTATTGAATTATTCTATATAGACCGGTCATTCTTAAAATTTTTGTTATTCCATTGGCGATCGATTTCTTTCACATCCCTTTTCAAAACTAAATATTTCCCCTTCTATTAACCGCCGGCTTCATGGCCAATTCCCCGAAGTGGGTAAGAGCCAACTATACAGGAACAAGCAAGCAAGCAAAGGCGGCGGCGGCAGCAGCAGCAACCGCGCTGTACTCTGCTGCGGCAGCCTCATGCGAGCTGTTGACGTCAATGTCGCCTGCGTATTTCAAGCAAGACCATCGTCCTCATGCTGGACATTCAGGTCAGAGTGCGTACGA